>RJWM01035350.1:0-18877 GCA_004363535.1 Dasyprocta punctata
ACCTAAAGTTTCTCCCCATTGTGACTTCTTTCATGGCTTTTACAATAACTTTTTGTGGAAAATGCTTTTCCACATTGCTTACAAAAATAAGGTTTCTCCCCTGTATGAATCCTTTCATGTATGATACAAGAAGACTTTGTGGTGAATGTCTTTCCACATTGCTTACAGACATAAGGTCTCTCCCCAGTGTGAATTCTTTCATGTATTTGACAACTGTGACGTGTAGTGAATGCCTTCCCACAGTGCTTGCACACATATGGTTTATCACCAGTGTGACGTTGTTCATGCTTTTTATAATATTTCTTTGTAAGGAATGCTTTTCCACATTGCTTGCACACAAAAGGTTTAACCCCAGTGTGGGTCATTTCATGTTTTTGACAATAGTGTTGTGTAGTGAATGTCTTCCCACATTGCTTGCACACATAAGGTTTCTCCCCAATGTGGGTCATTTCATGTTTTTGATAATAGTATTGTGTAGTGAATGTCTTCCCACATTGCTTGCACACATAAGGTTTCTCCCCAGTGTGAGTTCTTTCATGTATGTTACAAGAATACTTTGAGGCGAATGTTGTTCCACATTGTTTGCACACAAATGGTTTTTCCTCAGTGTGACTTCGTTCATGTCTTTTACAATATTTCTTTGTAGGGTATGCTTTTCCACATTGCTTACATATATAAGGTTTTTCTCCAGTGTGTGTTCTTTCATGCATTTCACAGGATTGGTGTGTGGTGAATGCCTTCCCACACTGCTTGCACACATAAGGTTTCTCCCCAGTGTGACTTCGTTCATGTCTTTTACAATATTGCTTTGCACGGAATGTTTTTCCACATTGCTTGCACACATAAGGTTTTTCCCCTGTGTGAGTTGTTTCATGTATGTTACAAGAGTACTTTCTACTGAATGTTTTTCCGCATTGTTGGCACACAAATGGTTTTTTCCCAGTGTGAGTTCGTTCATGTCTTTTACAATATTTCTTTATAGGGAATGCTTTTCCACATTGCTTGCACGTGTAAGGTTTTTCCCCAGTGTGTGTTCTTTCATGCAGTTCACAAGATTCGTGTGTAGTGAATGACTTCCCACACTGCTTGCATACATAAGGTTTCTCCCCAGTGTGAGCTCTTTCATGTATTTTAGAATAAGTCTTTGTACTGAATGCCTTCCCACAGTGCTTGCAAACATAAGGTTTCTCCCCTGTGTGAGTTCTTTCATGCATCTTACAAGGATAGTTTGAGATGAATGTTTTTCCGCATTGTTTGCACACAAATGGTTTTTCCCCAGTGTGAATTCGTTCATGTCTTTTACAATGTTGCTTTGTAGGGAATGCTTTTCCACATTGCTTGCACATATAAGGTCTTTCTCCAGTGTGTGTTCTTTCATGTATTTTAGAGTAAGTCTTTGAACTGAATGCGTTCCCACAGGGCTTGCACATTTGAGGTTTCTCCTCAGTGTGAAATTTTTCATATATATTAGAAAAAGACTTCGTAGTGAATGGTTTTCCACACTGCTTGCACACAGAAGGTTTCTCCAACATGTGAATTTTTTTATGTATCTCACAAGAAGTCTTTGTAGTGAGTGCTTCTTCACATTTACTCAGATAGTCATCAAATTCCAAATTCTCATGTGGTTTCTCTCCAGGGTGAGATAAGACGGGCACACTTGACGGTAAATTCCCAGTCAGGGCTTCTCCGCTAACAAGACTTCCAGCTGGCTTTAAAGCAGCTTGTTGCATGTCCACTTCAGCATCTGAAGTCGAAAAAAGTATGTTTTCTTGTTGATTGCAAATTGTATATTGATAGCATTGTGCTACCTCTTCATTTCTGTAAAGAAAAACAATATCCATCACAATAAAAAGGTCTCTGTATCAATAATCTGCCAGCACAAGTTCTGGTTTGATGCCAACTGAGAAAATTTCAGAATGAATAGGCTGAAAGCCCTGGAAGATTCCTTCAAACAAGCATTTCCAAAAGAATGGCATTCATTCAGGGATTTTAAATTGGTGTTTGTTTTCAATACATAAGGTCAAGTTTCATTTAAGTCATTGATACACATGTGTATCACACACTGATCATTTTTGACTCTTGTATCCCAACACTCTTCCCTTCTATAACTTAGTATTATTTCCTAATTCATATTTTAGTATCTCATATAAACGAAAACACTTGATATTTCACTTTTTGTGTCTGATTTATTTCATTTAACATTATGAGGTAGAGTCCCATGATTATTATTATTTTTTCTTTTGCCAGAAAATATGATATTCTCCTTGCTTGCTGAATACATATAGTACATTGTTTTCAATGCTGAGAGTTAAACAAGGATCTCAGCAAGAAAATACATTTCTAGTTTTTTTCTTAATTTCTTATTTAAAGAGAGATAGTCATAATCATTCATTTGGTCAGGATAAACTTTATGTTGTCATTCTGTTGGTTCTGTTTACCAGAGTGCTGGGATTATAAAAAGGCACCACCATGTTGGGCCATCCCACATTCTGTTTTTCCATGCATACAATTATTGACATCAACACTGTTACTAGAGCTTGGGTATTGTGAATAATTTCTAGAACTTAGCATTTCTCAGTATAAATCCATTCCCTGCTTTGACAATAAATACATATGTATTATTATTATTATTTTAAGAACAGAATATATTTATTGAGGGAAAGAAAGCTTCTGTCTTGAGGGACAGAAGGGGGCCAGAGCGGGTTGCCACATATGTATTATTAAGATATGATATTTTAAAATCCTTTCAGAATATACATGGGGAGTTTTAACTAGATCAAATGCAAACATTTATTTTAATTTTGAGACATCTGTATATCAAATACAAAAACAATTCTGTTTTATTTTCTTACCAATAATGTATGAGGGCGTATTCTAAGAATTTAAAACATGAATGCTCACAATGTTCTGGAAAATGTTTTCAATCTTTGAAAAACATTAGTATTCATGTGCATTTTGGTTTTTTATGGTACAGGGGATTGAACTTAAAACCTCACACCTGCCAGGCAGGTGCTTAGGTCACTGAGCTAAATCCCCAACCCTATTTTTTGAGACAGAGTCTCACTATGCAATTTAGGCTGGCCTTCAACTCACTTTGTAGCCCAGGCTGATCTCAAACGCACAACGATCCTCCTGCCTCAGCCTCCTGAGTGCTAGGATTAATGGTGTGCACCACCATGCCCAGCTCTCACGTGCGTTTTGAATGCTGCTTCCAAATAAACAATTTTTTACATAATGTATGGAACAGATAATTTGAAGGTGAGTTCCTTCCAAAGTTCAAGATTTATCTTTTCATATATGTCCTTATTACATATCTAAATATAACTTTATACGTTTTCCTGTTGTGAAAGAAATTTATATCAATGTATGAGATAATGTCTCTTGCTGCATAATGTCACTAAAATAAATTAGTTTCCTATATTGGAATATTTCTGTACTCGGTTTTCAGATTGTACAAAATCAACCTGTATGCATATTGGGAGAATTTGTGTGAGATTAAATAAATTTGAAGATGGACTGATTAGTACAATTTCCTAGTAAAATTTCTGCTCACACATCAACTCTTGAGAAGTATTGCTTTTATTTATGAATACAAATTACCTTAGATTTCTTGAGCAATTTTTGTATTCTTCTTTCATTTGCTGGTTGTCCCAGGTCTTTCCTGAATTGTACCATAGAAATACAAAAAGTCACCATATCATTATATAAAAATTAGTGGTTAGCAGTTAAATTCATGGTATAATGTTAACAGGACTGAGATATTGTTCAAAATGTTTTCATCCTCTATTTAATGATTCTGTATCCATCAGGATGAACCCAAGCTCTCTCACTGTATATATGAGAAAATGCTGTCATCCTTACCTATAGAATCTATATTCATCAACGTTTCCCACATCACATCTCTGTAGAGCTTCTTTTGGGACGGATCCAGCAGAGCCCACTCCTCCGTAGTGAAATCCACAGTCACATCCTCCAGGGTCACTGCCTCCTATACAATCACATACATAATTCCTGAAAGAAGGTTTACACTCATACTTTGAGGACTTGAACTCTTCTTGTAAAAACTGAATTGAGGATGTTCCTTCAAATATAAACTCCATGTCATTCTCACCAGACCCATGGGTTTGCACATAGTTTCACACACAATCTTGATGCTAGATTGCTTCTCTCTGCTAGAGCGACAATACAAGAGCAGCACTGTTTGCCTGGTAGATCCACAGAATTGCATTTTTGCACTGTTTCTAAAGCAGAACTCAGACAGTCAGCCTGCAAATCACCATCTCCCCACCAAAAAGGCCAGAAAAAGTATCTAATGAAGTGTTGTTGTGACAGACCATAGAATATACTTCTTTCCAAATCTGAGTATTCATTGAATTAAATCATTTTTTCCTATATTGTAGATAGGCAGTGTTTGGAAAAGTGAATCTGTTTTTCTATTAAAAAAGCTAATTGAATAACAAATAAAGGATATGCATTTTTCCTTATTTACAATTTTGCCTTTTGACAACAGAAAAACCATGTGACATTTACAATTTATGTCACTTGAGAGTGTGATATCAAGGTTCACTCATTTAGCTAGTACTGTCTGAAGATTACAATTCTGTATGACAGAATACTACTCCAGTATATAAAAAATCCACATCTTTATCTATTCATCATTCAATGGACATTTAGGCTGCTTTCAAGATTTATGTATTACACACTATCCCCATAAAAACATGGGTGTGTATGTATCACTGTTGTATAATGCATTTAATTCTTTTTGGGACAAACCAAGAAAGTTCATAGTTGAGTCAAGTGGATGGTCTAGGTTTTGTTTTATGAGGAATTTGAGAAGAAAGTGTTTAAATGAGAAGGGGATAAATGGCAGGGTGATGACAAGGAAAGAAGGGACAAGAAAAAAGAATAGAAGGACAAAAAGGAACCATTTTATGAATAAAAAAGGGTGAGAGTGTCTGTAGGGAGATGGGGAGGGTGGATGAATATGAAGAAGATATACTATGTACAAGTACACATTACCAAGATGAATGTTATCCATGTGAATATCAAAATACACAAATGATAAAAAAACAAAGCAGGTTTATGAATAATATTAAAATGCTAATGGAAAAACAGTATTCTTGGAGGAAGTCTATGGACAATTAAAATAGGGGTCTGGTGGCTTTAGAGCTCAATGACACAACCTGATCACATTTCACTCAGAGATAAGAATTCCTCGGATTGTCAAAGTGAAATTAGTGAGAAGAATAAATACAAAATATATGAAATACTTTAAAAAGGGAGGTATCATAAGTCACTAGACAGTATTTACAAAAGGAAAGCATAGCGAGCTGTGATGGTAACTGCCTGTTATTCCAGCACTTGGGAAGCTGATGTAGGAGGATTTTCATGGGTCTGATGATTGCCAGGAGCTCAAAGTTCAGCCCCAGCTATGAGGCAACTTCAACTTCAGTCAAGATTTACAAGTGAGACCACGCGTAAGACTACGGCCACAAAAGGGAAACTTACAGAAAATACTGTGGCACTTCCAAGTCACTCCTTTGATCTGTTGAAAAAACTACAACAGTGCAGCAAAATAGAAGACCGACCACATTCAACCTCGTGAGTAAGGTGATAGCTCGCATACTTTACATAAAACACGTTCTTGTTACCCCTTTTGTTTTCTTTCTTTTTTTTTTTTTTATTTACAAAGAAATCAATAGAACAGACAAGCAGGCTTAGCAAGGTCACGGTACGAGATCACAAAGCCATATATAGAAAACTACTGTTGGCCTATATACATGCAATGAACAATTCAAAAGTAAAATTGTAAAGGCACAAGTTACAACATCACAAAAAAGCTTAAAGTAACATAACTATATAAATCTACCAAAATACATTCATTATCTCTATGCTAAAAACTATAAAAACCGATCAAAAGTATTCAAATACAACCTAAATAAGTGGAGAGACTATATATGCGAATTGGACAAATATCAAAACATTTACTCTTGGGGCCAGGGATTTAGTTCAGTGGCCTAAGTGCCTGCCTGGCAGGCGCAAAGTTGTAAGTTCAATCCCCAGTATCAAAAAAAAGCAAAACAAAACAAGAACAACGAAAAACACATTTATTCTCCCTAGACCTGTGTAAAGATTCACCTCAATATCTATCAAAATCTCAGAGAACTCTTTTTTTAACTATCTTAACTATTTTTTATATACATATACAGTTATTCTTTCAGTTTGTCACACAAGTGCAACAATACGATGCTTACACATGTGTGACTTATTTAATTCACCAATAAGTATGTTGTCAAGGTGCATCTGTTTAAGTATAAAAGTGTCCAGTTTATTGCTCTTTATAGCTGAGCAATATTCCATCATATAGAAATACCACATCTTTTTTGCCCATTCCTCAGTTGATGGGCAGTTAGGTTGTTTCCAAGATCTGGCTATTATGAACCGTGCTGCTATAAACATAAGTGCATATACATCACTGTGGTATGATGTTTTTAATTCTTTTGGGAAGATACCCAGAAGGGGAATAACTAGGTCAAACAGGACCTCCAATCCTAGCTTTTGAGGAATCTCCACACTGACTTCCACAGTGGTTGCACCAGCCTGCATTCCCACCAACAGTGGAGAAGAGTTCCTTTTTTGCCCACAGCCCCTCCAGCACTTGTTATTGGTTGACTTCTTAATACTAGCCATTCTTTTTTGGGTGAAGTGAAATCTCAGTGTAGTTTTCATTTGCATCACTCGAATGACCAGTGCTACTGAACATTTTTTTGTGAATTTATTTGCTGTTTGTACTTCTTCATCTGAAAAATGTGTGTTCATCTCAGATACCCATTTGTGGACTGGGTCTTTAAATCTGGGAGGACTGATTTTTTTTTGAGTTCTTTATACATTCTCTATAGTAATCCTTTATCTGAGGGACTACCTTTTGTTACAATCTGCAGTTAGTAGAGAGAATGACGGATCTCCAGAAAGAAAGGCAGCTTTGTGCGGTTCCACATTGAGATAGAATAGAACCAAGATGCAGCTTGATTTAAACATGTCTGAAAGTACTTATGATATGCTTTATTCAATGTCAGGGACAAACAGGTATGTATTTGGAACTCTAGATTGTATACTCTTGTATTTTATGTACGTAAATCACACATTGAAAATGGAAAGATAAACTTGAATGCCTTAGGAATTTAAAGTGACATAACTTTTAGACACAAGCCTGGTGTGGTGGCGCATATCTGTAATCCCAGCACTGGGGAGGCTGAAGCAGGATTGTTGCCAGTTCAAGACCAGAGGGGGTTACAAAATGAGCTCAAGGCCTGCCTGAACTGCATAGCAAGATCTTGTCTCAAAAAGACAGGAAAAAAAAAAAAAAAAAAAAAAAAAAAAAAAAAAAAAAAAAAAAAAAAAAAAAAAAAAAAAAAAAAAAAAAAAAAAAAAAAAAAAAAAAAAAAAAAAAAAAAAAAAAAAAAAAAAAAAAAAAAAAAAAAAAAAAAAAAAAAAAAAAAAAAAAAAAAGAAAGAAAAGAAAAAAGAAAAGAAAAAGAAAAAGAAAGAAAAGAAAAGAAAAACAGCTTTCAGATTCAAAAACATTTCTTCAGAGGAAACAAGTAGTCATCAGAATTCAAAGGAGAATTTGAAGTGTATGAAAACCATGGTAAATAAATAAACCAAAGCTAAAACAGTTGCTATGTGCAAAATACAAAGATTTTGTATAGACAGTAAAGATTAATGAAAACCATGGTAAATAAATAAACCAAGGCTAAAATAGTTGCTGTGTGCAAAACACAAAGATTTTGTATAGATAGTAAAGATTAATGAACACAAATTTCTAAAATATAAACCATATCTGACTCAAGAGGAACACTGAATGTAAAACAAGACCAAATCTTGAGAAAAATCAAAGAAAACTGAGGTGTGGAAGAACACAGTAAGACTTATGCAAGGAGGGAGAACCACCTGATACACTGCACACTCGTCTCCTTTTCTTTTCCCTCTACCAAAATCAACAGACCAGCAACACCTTTGCAAAGTCCAGAGAATACACTGTGCTATTATTCTTGTAGACAGATTTGATTATTGTTCTGTAAACTTGAAAAATCTTGAACCTCAATACAAATAAAATGAGAAAATACTTTTTCCATGATTCAGACCCTAGCATTTGTGAACAGTGAGACAAAAAAAGTCCCAAAATATATCCCTGTGCAACTTCTATAATACTAATTGAAAATTCCATGCAAAGAAACTAAAATAACACTATCCATGGAGAATCACACATGGTAAACTGAGGAAAAGTTGCCAAATAATAAAAGTGGTCAAAATAAGGTAAGAGAAGTTTTACTCAGGTAGGGAGTTTATCACATGTATACTCTTATCCACTGTACCATGGTCAGAAAGAAAAAGTTTTGAATACACTATGGATATTTATCTTATTATCATTGAATCTCAGCAAAAAGTTTTGAAAATATATTTGATATAAAATATTTAAGTAACCAGTGACCAATAAAGTGCCCATACTCATTTATATGTATCTTTGCCTTTATATATGAACATTTGTATAAATGTTGAATTTTTTATCATGTGCTCATCAGTATTTTTTTCTTATTCTTGAAATAACACTAGTTTTCACTTTCAGAAAAAACTAATAGTAATAAAGAACAGAAAATAATTTGAAATAACACAAGCCAGAGGCACTGGAGTAGGGAAGTGTCTGAAACATGAACTTCCCAACAATACTACATCCACTAGGCTGTTCTACACAAAACTGGAATGATCTTTTCATCATAATAATATACTAAACTCAGTTAATTCTTTACAATTGCAAATGTTGAAATCAAATAAGATTTTGGTTGCTGAGATGTTGAAGTGTGAAAGAACTTTAAAAAACTCCATGCTATGGCCACTTTATGGGTAGTTATATGAAATCAGGGAAACACATTGGAGGTAATCACAGTTGGGTTCCTCACTTCTATCATGATTCTATAAATCTTTACACATATTAATGAAAAATGCAAAACAAATAACTGCATCTAAATATTTCTTTGTTTCTTCACATGTAGTCAATATCACATTCACTTTTAAACTAAGAAGACCACAGTCTTTTGGAGCAATGCTTTAGTCCTTGAGGTAACTTGTATTTAAACAAGCAACTTACTGCAAAGAAAAAGCAAAGGGGAAGCTGGTTAGGGAAGAACCCTCCTTCACTGCCATTCACAAGGGAACCCACACTCAGAAGGTGAAACATTCTCAGGGTCACACAAAATTCCCAGTGCCTATGCAGTCCAGGGTAGCTCAATCAAGATGGTGACACTGGGAAACATGAGAAGTCAGGAAATTTAAATCTGGGGCTTCTTCACATCACAGTGAGTCATGTTCCCGGGATAAAACTGCTCTTTTGTTCAAGGTCTCAGTACTGGCCAGAGACAAACACACACAATCAGCTGAAGTTTGACCTTTGAGTTTACCCAATTTTTCTTTTGACCAAGTGTGTATTGTTTGCTGAGAACCAGCCAAATCTACAAGAAAAAAATAACGGTGTGTCCAAAATCAATGTACCATCCAAAATGACCAAAATGTTGACAAATTCAGAGCACAGGCTAGCACATTCTTTCAAGTGAAGACTGCTGTCCAAGTCATGTGATGTCTTTCATTATATGTCAGCATTCTACATTACGATGTGGCAAACTGAGATGACCATAATTGATAAAAAATACAACAGTTGCCTAATTCAAACTCTCAGTATTGTCCTAGATTTGGCCTACATTGTGGACATCCTAAACATGATTAAAATTATCCTTGTTCATAATTAAAATGCTGAGATTCTCTTTAGTATGCTCCCTAGCCCTCTAATGGAGAGCAATATCAATTTGTTAACAAAATTTCCTCCAACACTCACGTTAAATATTTCATGAATATCATCTATAATCCCATCAGACAATCCATTATAGAATGAGCTGGCGACCTCCTTAAAATTAAATGTATATAATTAAAAAGGGGGAAATGGGCCAAGTCTTTAATTTGATAATACCTTACATATTCTAAATTTTGACTCAGAAGATTCATGGCAGTACAGAAAAACAAATCATCACTTATCTGAAGAGATTCTGTAAAGCAAAAGTGTTTTTTTTTTTTTTCTTAAAAATCTGTTTCTAACAAAGATCACATAAGTCACTTGCACCTTCAAAATTGCTAAGGTCAAATGGCCTTTTATCTTTCTCAGCTTGCTAATATATAAACCTCAAGTACATGACATGGTTTATTGAGCACACGTACTTACCTCTCTTGTCTTAGATATAACTACAAGCAGAAATAAAAAAAAAAATCAACTCTTTCTTCTAATGAAACCTTACATATAGACTAAACTTACCTCACACATCCTGGTCACTTAAGGGACTGTGTGAAGGACTACAATTACCAATACTTTGTGCCTGTAAACCCAAACATGGTAATTCCAGGCAGAAGTTTTTCTATTACATGCAACCCCATTATCAGATAGTAGTGACTTTCCAACATCAATTATATATATATATATATATATATATATATATATATATATATATATATATATTAGACATCTCGCAAACATTTTTCATATTACAGTACTCAGACAAGAAGCCAATGCTTGGATACCAATCAGACTCATGAGAAAATGGATAAAATAATTCAGCCTTTACACAAATCACCACAGCACTTAAACTTATTAAGCAAAAATGTTTTATGGACATTCATTATGTGACAGCTATAGCAAAAAAGACTTTAGACTCCTTATCTCATTCCACTCAAAATGATCAAGGTATGGAGAAGTATTTCTAAAATAATACCTATCAACTGCTAATTCAGATGAACATTGATTTTTAAAAAGTTACAATAATTTAATGACCTTAAGATAACTGTCATCAGGCTCAACAAACATCAACAAATACATGGACAAACAGTCAACTTAGTTGAGATGTGAGTTACTATTCTATGTGCATCACATATATCCCACTTAACCATTCAGTGTCCAGAGAAGTTCAACACCCTCTCCATGGTGCCTTTTATACAAATCTGGACAGAGGTAGTACTAATGACCAGGGCTGACTGCAGCCCCAACTTTATAAATTACAAGAGAAAGTTCACAACATCAATTTACATCTCCTGAATAATACTGCCTACTGCTGAAATCCCAAAAATTGGTTTTATAGCCACGACCTTCACATTTGTATCTTTATTACTATTGCAGTTGTCTTTTTTTGTTTTTTTTTTTTTTTTTATTTTAGTTACAGTGCTCTATTCCTTTACATGCCATTTTGGTAGATATTCCATATCGAGCACATGATAACATTTGTACATTAAGCCCAATCTACTCAACTCACCACAGCACAGAAGGAGCACAGAAAAATGGGAAGAACCACAGAAAAAACACAATTCCCCAGGAAATTCCCCTAGTCAGCTTCTTCCACCCAAGTCTCACTGCTGTACAGCACACCTTGCTGCTGAACATATCAATGGGTAAATCGACCTAAAACTGTAAAGTCCGTATAATCCAATTCAATTATAACACGAAGCATATTTGGGACATATCTTACACATAAGTCACAACACCAAGTCTGTTTTGGTTTGTTTGTTTGTTTTTCTGGTACTGGGGATCAAACTCACAACCTGGGGCCTACCACGCAGATGCTTATGCCACTGAGCTAAATCCCTGGCTATAACACCAGATCTGCTGTTGAAAGAAAAGTCATAGGACACAAGTCAGCCCAATGTCTTTCACACAAACATCACACAAGACTCAGCAGATTCACCAGAACTGTCCAGTTGCCAGTGCCTGATATGACGAACTGTGGGGTAGCAGGCTCTCAGCTGCTCATGACAGAGCTTTGGGTATGCTTAGGTTACCTCATTTGCACAAAACAGGATGGTGAGGGCCTGGCTGTTTCTGTCTCACCATGAAATTCACAAAGAAACAAGTGCATGAAAGTAGCAGTTAACACACAGGCACAAGACTCTTCAGGTGATGCACAGGTCTAGGTCCTGCCAAGGTTGCTTCTGTCCATATGTAACTGAGCTTACGCCTCCACCCCAGCCTCATTCCTGTCTTGGGTCACTGGAACATTCACATCACCTTTTCCAGCACTAGGGTATCTCAAGGCCCTTCCAATAAAACCTGCCACCAGGAAATGTCACAGAGCCAGGCAGTGGGAGCCAGCTAGAGTGGCTTTCAGCAACACACTGAGAGCTTCTGCCTTGGGTTCCTGACAGAGGAAGAGCCCTTCTCTGGACAGCGTGCCTGCTTGGGCAGTTCTCAGGGCACCAACCTTCCTTCACTGATGCACTGCTGCTCCATTTCAGCCCTCTATGAGTGAAAAACCAAAAGAGAAAATACGTGCTACCTATTTGAGAGGAACACAAGTGACAGAGTATAAGAAAAACTCTTTCTAACACAGGCTTCTTTACAGGATACTGACTGACCCAGCACGAAGGATCACTGCATTTACTTCAAGATTTCCAAGAGCTGCCACTGTCTTACTGTAGTGAAATGTCTCTTCCTAATTGCTGGCCTTGACTGTCAGGTCACACGTGTAACTCTGAACTTCCAGATTCAATATTTCTGAGTCAACTACCAAAAGAGGTAGCGGGGTCACAGACCAGGGCAGAACAAAACGGAACAGAAAGAAAGCTTTAAAACTGTCAGAGGGGGCTGGGGATATAGCTCGGTGGCACAAGCGCCAGCCTGCAAGCTTGAGGTTATGAGTTTGATTCCTGGCTCCAAAAAAATTTTAAAAAATAAAAAAATAAAATAAAATTGTCAGAGGCTAGAAATTCAAATGAGGCATTTGAGTTTACTGTGCAGTCTTTTCCATACCTTATCTCTTAATCTACTTATTTTCAGCAAAGAAAACAAAAATATGCTAAAAAGAGAATAGAATTATCTAATACATAAAAAAACTGGCATAATATATTAACAGTATCCTACAAAATGAATCAAGATGAAAGAAAACATTTCAACTGTCTGAGACAAGCAAACTTCTTCATCCAAGATCACACACCACAACAAATGAATTCGGAGTACTGATCATCCTTTTCACCGGGAGGACCAGAGCGATTGCTGAAAAGCAGCAGCACCCTGTCACTTCCTAATGATGAGGCCAGGTCACCTAAGCATTTAACATGGTAAACTCGCTATGGTATGATTTCCTCACTTCAAGTTTGAAAGTCCATCACCCTCCTACTCATTTATTTCCTCAAAGGCAAGGTCTGACACAGAGTCCTATGAAAGGTCATCTTCAGGATCAGCCTGATAAGCTTGAGGGATGCCAGAGATCTGAGTAAAGCACCTGTCTGGGTGGAAACACACACCTGCAAACCACCTGCACGCGAGGTATCTTTGTCCCATCTTTCTGCAATGTGTCACACTCAGCAGTCCTTCTAGACATGCTCTGTGTACAAAAAGGACACAGAAACAAAGTTCTGCATCTCAGGGTCCAAGTAGGAAGAACACACTGCCATTCCATTGCCTTTCAATGTGGGCCTCAGCTTAAAGTCCCTGGCCTTAAGCTCTAGTAGCTAAGCTCATGTGACTCTCCTAATTCAAACCAATAATGGTTAAGCAGTTAAATGAAACAAAAATGCCAAATCCAAGTTTTTCACACTAAACAAGAAGAGCCCTTGTTTTCTTTCAGAGTTTACAAATGAATTAGAGAGAAAATATTGTGAAATATTATTCCTTATTTGAAAACTCACCTGTGAAAATTTAGCACAGTGATAGCGTCCTAGCCTAGTATGGATAACACCCTGCATTCAGGCCTCATACTGGGACAAAACAGCAAGAAATGATAGCAGAAAATTTATTTTCACATGACGAAATATGCAGGTCAATTAATCATATGTGAATTGTGTAAGTGAATTTGATTTTGTATCACAATCTTTCAAAGGTACATTTGAGGCAAACTGAAGAATCATGCAACACATGAAAACGAAATATGGAAAAAGAGTAAGAAAGTCCAGGAATAAGAAAATATTCAGAAATAACATTTTTTAAATTCATTTTTTGGGTAGCAGAGGTTGAAATCATGACCTCATGCTTCCCAGAAATAAAGCTGTAAAGAAAAAATATATTCAAGTGGCTTGGAAAAGACACAAAATTAAGTTAGAATTTCTTGAAAGCAAAGAAGATTGTTGATCAAATTAAAATGCAGATAGAGCACTTATGAGAAGTTATGTTGACTCTTTACAAGTAACAAAGAAATATCCAGAGAGAAGAAGATTTTATTAAAAGTATATTAATCTCAAATGAGAGTATCACATCTGCAATTAATTTACAGAATGGTTTACAGAGGAAATAAAAAAAATCAGTGAATTACAGAGACTTAAAACACAAAAATCAAAAGAAGCAATTAAATTTCACTATGAGACTATGACATAAAACTAAAGCAAGTTGAGTGTTGGCTGGATACGAGAAAGATACTATTGTGCACTTGTACCGGTCATGTAGATGGTGTGTAACATCATTTTAGATGGATACACACTCTGTGCACTATCAAATAAACTCCTGTTCATTCATGACATTTTCTCACATCTGCTTTAAGGCCTAAAGAAGGACAACATTGACTGCAGCATTTTTACCAGTGACAGAACTAGACAACCCTGAACTTCCATAAGAGTGGAAAGGGAAATAAGATGTTATGGACACAAACACTCAGATGTTTTGAGGAGTTAACATGTACATAGAGCAGTACAAATAAGCCTGCAATATAAAACTGAATGAATTATTTAATACATAGGATAAACTCTTTATCACATTCTGTTTAGTCACATTAATATATATATATATATATATACACACACAGACAGACATACATATAAATACATAATGCTGTGGTAGAGCTCAGTGTTGGAACACTTGTAGTGTGCTTATCAATATCTGCTCTACATAAGCAACATAAAAAGTGTACAAGATACCATGTGGCATAATTCACTAGTGATGAGCAGGGGAAGGAATACAAAACTGCAGCAGGATAGTCAAGGAGATCACAAGTGGTATTTGGGGCAATATCTCTTTCTATGAAGGGCCACCCTGTGTGCTGTGTGATACTGATCGGTATCCCTGGCCTCAACCCATGAGCTGCTCTAATTTTTGCTCATGCTGTGTGTTAGGATTTCAACAAAAATACTGAGATGCACGCACATGTTTTCTGATGCGCACAATCACCAGCGCCTGAAAACCACTGACTCAGCAGGTGCAGTGGACGAATAAGCTGCTAAATGAAAATGTGCTCAGAACTGACACACAGAAACCATAGGACGTGGCAAATCTTTAGCTCCGTACTCCAAACCCAAGCTCAGTGGCTCTTCCCAAAGTACTTGTACCTCCTCCCTATTCTCAGTACTTGAACTATATTTCAGATATCATGGGAGTGAAAAAGAGAATGGGTTCCCGGCTTGATGCTGTATGATGACACCCACAGGGACATGTACAGGCCAGACTAAAAGGTTCCTTGAAGTGAAACTCTGTGCATCATATCAACTGTGCCCTCCCCAACAGGTCATTCCCATTAGCTTCTCTAAAATATCAGCAAGGAAGGTCTCTCATGAAAATGCTGAGAACCCACGACACATGTGAAATGATTTCAGACACTGCAGATTGTCTTTTATGGAAACAGAACAAAGGTTCAAGTCACCTCTCTCCCAAGAGAGGTATCAATCATTAGAAAGGGGAAAGCGTTTTGGAAGTGACACAGGTGGACACGACAGTCTTTAGCCCATTAAGATCATGAAAGAGGAAGTACGAGGTAACAGTCATGAACAACCCAGTGTAGAAAGTTAGAGGACGATTCAAGGTTAACACAGTTACCAGGGTCCCCATAATCGCTATAAATTTAAAAAAGGAATGGAAGTGTTTTCTCTAGCCTTGCACATGCTGGGTGTCTTCGGTTCAAATCGCTCAGCACTGTGTCTGTCCACTGAAAATTTCCATCCTACATTCCTTATTTTGGTGATATTCGCCAAATGGTATGGCCAGAGAGGGGAACCTCTGCATGAAACTTACACATATACGCACCAGAAAATATCCTAAAAGAAAAACCCCAATGTAATGTTCCCCTTTCCAAACGGTAATCTACTTTTGTCCTGATTTGGTTACACTGAAGATTCTGGCTAATATTGTACTCAAAACAGGAAATACGCTGGGCAGAGTGGCACGCACCTGTAATCCCTGCACTCAGGAGGCAGAGGCAGGAACATTTCCTCGTTTTGTGGCTAGCCCAGGCTACACAGTGAGTTCAAGGCTAGTCAAAACCATACAGTGAGACCCTCTCCCAAAATAATACAAAAACAGAAAACAAAAACAGGAATCAATCTGGTGAGTGTCCTGCCCTACACAGGACCATAGGAAGAGTTGAAAAAAATGAGTCTACAGATGATAACTGAATTTGAAAGGGAAAATACCTCCATCAAACCAAAGGAAGTTGAAAATAAAATTCATTGAAAATGAACGAAGTATACATGACCAAGCAACATCACTGGTAAGTCATCATTTAAACTTGCTCTCCACACAAATCCTTATCTGTTTTGCAGAAAATTATATAACACAAAGCAAAATTCATAATAAAATGCTAAATATTTCATGTACTTTATTAAATATAATATACTTTAAAATCACTAGTTGTCTGCTTGTGATGTTCTGATTCTGACAGAATAGTGATTCATCACTGCTACCCCCAATCATAATCTAAGTAATGTAGCATGTACCCCCAATGTGATAAACCAGTAAAATTCAAAGTTAACACTAAGATTTGCACTAAGTAACTTCTTTTTCTTTTCATTGCTCTAGACTGAATTCAGGGCCTCATGAACATTACTCTAGTTAGTTTAACTGGAGGTACACTCCAAAATATTTATTTAATATTGAGACAGGGTCTTGCTCAGTTATCCAGGCTGTGCTTGGTTATTTAATACTCTGTCTCCTCTCTCAGGTAGATGTCATTAGGTGTGCACCACAATAGCTCCGTGATACTGACTTTCCCCAAAGCACTGAAATCTTGGTAAATCATGGTGATTTAAGAACCCCAATCAAAGGGCCGGAAGTTTGGCTCAGCGGCTTAAGCGCCTGCCCTGGCAGGTGCAAGGTTGTGAGTTCGATCCCCGGTGCCGCAAAAAAAAAAAAAAACCCAATCACAAATCAACAGGTCTGTCATACCAACAAATAAGGATATGGAAAATGTATCAAAACATTTCACGTGGGCCACATAGCAAAACTTGCTCTCAAAAATTAAAAACAAAATACTCAACTGGATGTATCTTAGGGTAAATTCACTAAACTCAGTTCCTGTACAATAGCAAACATCAAAAACATGAAAAACACCTTGGAATCTTTCGCATCCAGGAGAATTATGCCTACCCTTTGAAACCTACAACAGTACCAATTTCCTAATTTCCAACTTTGCCTCAAAAATAATTAAGAGAGCTGAAAAGTAGGGACTGAAGAAATGTTTATCCATTCCTAAGGTCTTCTCGATTATTTAAGGTGGAGACCTATGACCCAATCTCAGAGGAAGCCAGCAAACAATCCTTCATTCATTATCACACTACGAAAAATCTTGAGTCAGATGGAGTTTATTGCTGTAGTTGTTGACTTATGTCCCTCTCCAAAGTCCCCTGGTGTCCCGTTTCCTTTTGACTCCTCAATCCTCTTGCCTATTCAGAAACCCCCTTTATCCTATTCACTCGTATTCCTCAAGACCTTAAACATGGGGTTCACCCCTTTTTCAAATCTAGCTTTTTTTTTTTTTTTTGACAGGGGGAGTGCCACTATGTAGTTCAGACTGGGCTTGAACTCACTACTTACTATGTAGCACAGGCTGTCCTTGAGCGCAGAAGGATTTTCCTGCCTCAGCATCCTGAGAGCAAGGTTTACAGGTGTTTACTACCAGAGCAGGCTCAAAACTGGTTTTTACAATGTCCATCTTAATTACTATTTTGGTTTTTAAAACAATGTCTAGAAACAGTTCACAGAGTATTTCAATTACTTCAGAGATGAAACCCAATTCCCTTTCCAATCATACCAACATCACACATATATGTCCTTGTAGATCTCATAGTTCAATGCATTTCTCCATGCTGGTTTAATAGGCAGCTTGAAGGAAGTGGTCCCTAGCAGAAACACTTTCTCCTCCACTGCAATACATTTAAATCCCCTCCATCTTTCTCTGCATTCTAAACTCTATAGAAAGCCTCACTTGAAAGTCCAAAAGTAAAGAATAATCTGATTTATTAGCATATAAATAAGGCACTTAGCTAGGGAGGGGCCTGAGATAGAGTTGGAAAATAGGACATTTTTATAAGAATTGATATGAGAATAGAATTACCTAGAATGTTCCACCAAGAGTAAACTTTCGGCCCAAAAGTAATGCAGCCCCCTTCCTACTAAAAAGAGACGCAGTCACTCGCAACTAAGCTCCTGAGTTTTCAGGAATTTAAAATACTAAATAATCAGTTTTTTCTCTAAAATTCCAGTCCCCTTTAAACCGCGCATGCTGAGGAAACTGGTTAGAAATCCCGAGTTCAAAGTGGTTGTTGAAATCCAGAGACACCTTTGACAGGTGGTCACCAAACGGCTGAGCAGTCACTGTGCTCTGCTCATGTGTGATGGCCTCTGGGCTGACCGAGCAGCCCAACGCCCGCTCGGTCGGGACGCCTCCTAGAAGTCAGAAGTTCTTACTATTACTCTCAGTAAAATCTCTCCTAATAGCCTCCTTTTAGTTCACAACCACTTTTTTCAAAGTTATGAGACCACGATGACTTTTCATGCAGTAACTGATTATTTTGGGTCAATCTAAAGCGGCCCAGAGAAAATGAGAGCCGGAGAGAAAAGGAGACCTTGAATGCGGAGGGCATGAGAGAGACTTAGG
>RJWM01035351.1:0-19002 GCA_004363535.1 Dasyprocta punctata
GCATCATCCGCAGCCAGGCAGACATTATCTAAAGCGGGGTTGATTACTGCAAAGCGGAATACCCGGAAGCCGGAAACCGGCGCCATCTTGCTCCACTCGACGGGCGGGGTAATTTAACTCAGGCCCGACTCCTGCATACAGGCCGCTGGTCTCAAGGCACACCCGTGGCACAGCGTACCCCAGAGGATGGCTCCTTACACATGGACACTGGTAACTTACCAGTGTGTGTTGAGGAGGGTGCCCATGAGAACAGCTCTCCTTCCAAATTGCCCATGGGAAGTAACTGTCCCATCTTGGGCTGCTTAACCACTTATGCTCCATCATAGAAGACGATGAGACCGACATGAGTCTCAATTCTGGAAACATCTCTAGAGTCTACACTGTGACTCCTTTGGGGACAAAATAACTATAACTTTGGACCAAGCTTGCTGTGTGAGAAGCATCGTGGAGCAACTCAGATTGTTCCTACATTATCTTAAGATTTCTCATTTTCATGTAAAAATTGTGTGCTGCACTTCAGAGGGGATGTGACAGTCCCATGTCACCCCATTGTGACAGGGGTAAGAGGAGGACACTTGGTTCAGTGTTGGCCCAGTTACATGTGGGCTCCAGCCTGTTCCTGCTTTTCCTGCTGGGTGGAGATAATTTTTGTCAATAACTCTTGATTCCTGTGCTCTCAGCAACGTGAAAGGTGCTGTATAAGACTGGATTTACTCCACTTAAGGCCATCACCAGAGCCATCCCCAAATTCATTGTCTCCCATGTAAATCCCATGGGATCTCGGGAAGAATTCTTCTGTTTAGCAGGTCTTAGGTTTTCACTGTGTCTGAGATCCTTCGCAAGCTTTTCCTTTAGCTCTCATGTGGCTGACTTGGAAGAGTTCACGTTCCATGCCAGAAAACCTAGGCCTAGAACAAATACATCACTGTTGGAAAAGCCAGAATTGACATCTGGGTTTGGTGACCTGTAAGCCTGTCCTCTCTACTCTTGCCTGGCATGATTCCCTTGGCTAAAGGACATCACTAAACTAGAATGGCAAAGCTCTATAACTGGAAGCTATTCTGACAGTCTCCATAGAAATATATACCTATGTCAGCAGCTATGGAAGCAAAAGTGGATAGAATTTTAAAATTTTCTTAGTACTTTTCAGTTGCTGGGTATAGTATGGTGAAGTTGTTCCTGATGTTGCCTAGAAAGGGTAATCTAATCACTTTCTGGTAATCTGGGAGTGAATATTCTCAGTCACTCTGAGCTATGGTAGATCCAGCCTTGTGAGTTCAGGGTTTTCACAAAAAACTCATAGCCCTACTGGAGCCAACACTGTGGGCAAGACTGAACATGGAGTTCTTCCGCTGTGTGTCCAAGTGATGCTGCTGTATTAGAGTAAATGGGGGCAGAATCAGTGGCTGCTCACAGCAATTTCAATCTCTGAAGGCTTTTCATGATCCCTTTCATTTGTTTTTGGGAGTGAACATGCCTCCATCAGCACACATTCGGAATGAGTGATGCAAGAATGTAAAGATTGTGGCAAAGCAAGCTGCATCATGCCAACAGTCCCCTGAGTATAAGTTAAAACCTAAAACTACTAGAAGGCCTTTTTGAGCCTTTGTGAGTCTTCAGGCTTTTAGAGTCACTGTTCTCAATGTGCCTTGTCCAGATCCCCTTCTAATGAAAAGTCCTGTTGCTGTGTACTGGGTTGTACAATGAATTTTGGGATAACGGATTATCTTTTGGTGTCTTATGGGGAACATAGTGTTGACCTGGAGAAGGAACTCAAAGGACATCAGGCTTGGTTTGTGAACTTTTCCTCATCAGTTCTAATTCTTCATGTTATGGAGAAATTCAAATCTGCCTGTAGCCTGAGTTTTAGCCAAAGTAATGCCAGCCAACGAATCCTCTGTCCTGGGTAGGGAACCACCCCCATTCCACTGAGGGTGTGTGAAGAATGGGGGAGACTTAATAGGGCTCTTGTGCAAGTTTTTCATGGAGGTTTAGGCTAAACCAAAGACCATCACATGAGTGTTTCCACAAAGAACTTAGTACTGCAGATACTATAATCTTGCATCAAGAGAGGAAATGTGGACAGCTGAGTCTTAAAAGATTCCTGTTTCCATGTGCTATACTATGAAATTCAGGAAAGGTGATACTATTGGCTTATGCTGAAGCCTCATGCCACCATAAGCTCTGGGTTCTTTTGTGCTTATGAGCTACTCATTAATCTGAGTGCAAATACAAATATATTCTAGGAATCTAGTTGTGAGACTTATGGCGAAGAGAGTGTCAATATAAAGTCTCTCCTCCCTGAGGATGTAAAATTGCAGTGGAATGAATATTACCTGAAGGAGCACTGATAAGTTCTATGAATCCTAGAGGTATAAAAAGGGCAATGATACCGTATAAGTCTCTTTGCATTCCTGTTGGTATTTCATGATAAAGAACTACATGTCTTCAGATGAGATTAGGCAAACGTGGTTATATGTCTTCAAAACCAAAGGGAACTGGGCTTTAGTTAGGTAGGCAGAGGGTAATGCTCAGGGTTCATGAGCTTGCATGTGGGACCCAGGGTTCTCTCTTCCTAGTCCTGACTTCCAAGATGTTCCTGGAGAATGGGCTTGGGCCGTGTCAGTGACCTTGCCATGGGGTCTGCATCTGCAGAGCTGTCCTGGGTTTTATAGGACCTGTGGGAGTCTGTGGGATTGCAAACTTGCATTACCTGAACAGAAGTGGGGAGGAGTCCAGGAACACCTGTGTTCAGGAAGGTTCTGCACCTGAGGCCTCTCCATGTTCTTGGACACTCGCTACTATACAAGGCATTGAATAGCCCAAGATATGTGACAGGTTACACAGGCACCTGTTTATCACCATTGACTTCTGAGTTTTCCTCCTGTCTTTTCAATCCAGTCGCAGTCTCCATGTTCTTACCTCAGTCTCAGAACAAGGAGTGCTGCTCAGAATAAACCTCTCCTTGTTACAGACAGACATAAGTGTCCTTTCATCTGAGCCTGCTGTGTTGCAAAATTGGGGGCTTTCTTGAACCTCTGAGGTAACCGAGACTCAGAAAGGATAAGAGGAATCCCACAGAATGTGAATCCAGTGGGATGTTCTTAGATACACACAGAAGAGGGGACACCAAGGACAATTTGTGTCTTTGATGAGCAACAAGATAGAGTGCATGATAGGTACAGAGATTGCTCATGGTGGTACTGATGAGCATCTTTCCTAAGTAAAATTTCTGTCCACTTTACCATGGTCACCATTTCACCTGGACATACAGGGAATAGTACTGGTTACACAGTGACCCTGAGTATCCATCCTGACTGTATTGTCCCTGAGGGTTGGACTTTCAGTTTTCAACCATGCTCTGGAGGTGATTGACTCTGGGAAAAGGCAGGACCCTCGGCTGCTAACTCTGAAAGACACCACAGGTGCTCAGAAGCAGAGGGTCCTGAGGGTCCTGAATGTCTGGCTCCATGTGGTAGAATTGAGTGTCCCTTGCCCAGGAACAGCTGGAACATAATCTATGGAACACTCACTTCTCATCACCTCCTGCTCCAGAACCCCCACTCATGCATAAGAGTTTGAGAAAATTACTGTACTTGTAAAGAAACTATGGGTTTCAGTTCAGAAACTGAAACATGTTGTGTTACCAATCACGTGTTTGGGGAAGAGGAGAAATAGTGGCGGGCTTTGCCTCAAGTTACATTTTATTGATTCTAAAAATAGGAATGGGGCAGCTGCTTAGCTCCGTCCTCTACAGGTCATTCCTCCCCAATGCAAACTGCTGCTTCCCTCCCTGCACAGCATCCTGCTCAGGAGAATCATTCCTTGCTGAAGAGCAGAGGAAGCCTTTAGACTTCAGGTGTCACTTGCTGTAGTACAAAGGAATTTTCATCTGGACTGAACGCTCAGTGCTTCCAGTCGTCATCTTCAAAGAAGGCCCTCTATGATCGCCCACAAGGCAGTGGGCAGTGTTAGGATCCTGGGGTGCTAGCTGTGACCCCTTTCTACTGGGGCTGTATATGGGAAGCCTGCTCGAGTTGGGTCTCAGCGAAGCCCGAGTAGTTGAGTGTCATGTGTTGTGGAGAAGTCTGACCATGCTAGATGACCTGTCTTCATGAAGACCAGTCCAGGGAGGGTTATTTGGGAAGATGGTTTGCTGTGAGCACATCTGGGGACACCACGCAGTCCTCCAGGTGCCGGGTGGGACAAGGCTGGAGGGAAGCAAGAGGACTCTGCGCTGCCCACTTACTGTGGGGACACAGGCTTGGCCAGCAGGCGAGTGCAGCTGAGTCAACCAGATGGGTCCACAGGGAGACTTCCCTCATGGGCCACATGCCACCTGCCACCACAGGCCTCTCGCAGTCCACCTAGCCTCCCTCTTGTCCTCCAGGACAGAAATTGCCTGCCCCACTGTCTTGGCTCCTTGGAGGACAGCAGCAGGTGCTTCCAGAGCAGGTGCTCCCACCGGGCGGGGAGGCCTGCAGGAGGCTCCTGCACCCCAGATCACATCCTATTGTCAGCTGTTTGTCTCTTGTCCACCTTTGATTTTCTTTGTGCGGACATCTTGATCATGCATGCGTGTGCTTGTGATATTCTGACTGGGGTGACAGAAGTCTAACCAGGGTCACATAGGGACACCAGAACACAGTGCTGCCAATGACAACAGAGTCTCCATGTCTCAGCAAGACTGGTTCACAGGGCCACAAGGAACTGGGTCTCTGCTGAGGTTTTAGGCTGTCACTTCCCTTGGTCATCTCCTTTAGACAGTAGGCTTTCACAGGTCTCATTTCTTCCCCTCCCTTAGGCTCTTGCAAAAGCAGAGGTGCTGGGGTGACCAAGGTTCCTCTGTCCTCACCATTCTCTACTGGTATTTGTTGGAATTTGGAATTGGGATTCCCTGGATGTGTCTGGAGTGACAATCCTTGTCTGTTTCCATTCTACATTCCCAGACAACTTGAATTTCATAAGAAATCTTCTTAGCAATCAACAAACTTATTCATATTTTAAATATAGAACATTTAAATATAGAACATTTAAATATAGAACATTTAAATATAGAACATTTAAATATAGAACATTTAAATATAGAACATTTAAATATAGAACATTTAAATATAGAACATTTAAATATAGAACATTTAAATATAGAACATTTAAATATAGAACATTTAAATATGCAAGTATTAAAATAAGCCACTCAAAAGGGAAATGTTGATTACTTTGGGAACTAGGCTCCCCATTACCTAATATACATGGTTCTAGGATTCTTCAAACTACATTGGCTATTGAAATTGTCATTAGCCTTGAATTTCATAATTTCATAATCCCACTGAAGTTGGAGGAAGAGAGCTAGGGGTGGGTGGAAGTCAAGACAAGCAAGGGACAGAAGTAAGTCCAAACCAGGAGGGAAGCTACATGCACTATTGACTGAATATTTATTGATAAAATACCGGTGGGTTGTAATTTTCTCTGAAATATTTTGTCCCATGGGAAGAATCTGAGCCTACTAAGTATTGCTCTAAACTTTTACCAAGACATACCTAACTGGTTGTCAGTGAGCTTCACTCACCTTTACAGCGGTTAAGATGCTTTCCATTTCCTTGAATGACTTTTTGATTGTCTCTAGCTGGTCAGTAGCAGTTGACTAGAATCTGTCCTAATATGGCAGCTTCATAAGCAGCCTGGGGGTTCTCATGGATGTCACTCATACTGCCATTGTTAGCAAACACTTAACTGAGGGCTGAAAACTAATATGATTGACTTGATCTAGTGCTATAGGCATGTATCTTTAACCAGTCTAACTCATAGTGGCACGGACTTGGAGAAGGTTAGTTTATCTAGGACTAGGAAGTCCTGTGACTGCAGCATGGACAGCCCAGTACTGCAATTGATGGGAGATTTGCTTCTCTGCAGTAAGTACATGGGCTCCTTAAAGTGTGAATTTAAATGAGTAGAACCAGGTTATGGATGGAGTATGATTCCTTGGGGCATTGCACTTCAATTCCACCCTCTAGTTTGGAATGGCATTTTCTCAAGAATTTATTTGAAAGACTTTCATTTTCCATGGGGCCAAGGGAAATGTATTAGTGATTGTAAGAGAAAACAGGTTTAATGCAGGACACAGAAATTTCCAAGATTAGCTTACAATATTCTCCCCCAGAGTCAACTGTGGAAAAGTGCACTGGAGATCTGTACAACTGAGCTGAGGGCCTAAATCCATGACAATGCCCTATACAAGTCTGCATCATAAGGCTGAGGAATCTGCAATGGAGAGGTCTGAAAGATCTGCCAGAAAAACCAAGGGCTGGGGCTGAAGGCCGGAGAATCTGTGCCAGAAGGCCAACGGATCTGCACTGGAGCCAGGAGCCAATGCTCAATGCTCAATGCAAAAGCAAAGACCAGACCTTCTCTGAAGAGAGCAACAGCCATCCTTGGCAAAGGTGAGGACTGGAACTCGGCTCAAACTTCAAGGAAAATCGGCATGAAGTCTTCCTCTCTTGTTCATTCTATAAGTTCTTCCATGCCCAGAACCATGCTGACTCGATTCAGCTGGGCATTCCCACTCAAGTTGACAACCACCAAAGGAAGGATGGCAGTGTTCACACTTGGTGCCTGAATGTAGCTGTAGGTCCTTCAACACAGGGTCTCTGCTTGAGCTGTGTTTCCCAGAAATAAACTATGTGCAGTTTCTGTTGAAATTGAGAGTATTACTTTCTGGGGCACCATCACTAACCAAAGAATACATTGAGGGACTTTTTCATGAACAAGACATGGAAGCAATTGGAAGATGGACTTGGATAGCCAGAGGGAGTTTTTAATCTATAGAGGAACCCCTGGAGCCCATCTTGGATTCTGATCTGTCTTGCATCAGTGGATCTGAACATTCCCAAATTGTAATCCTGGCTACTGCCTCTATAACATCTCATTTTAATTCTTTCACAAATTTTTTCTTAAAATTATTGGTCAGATTAAGGAAACTTGAGGTAATATAAATATGGAGCTAATATTTCTGTTCAGAGATTTTTATGTCTTCTGAATGACTCTTGGACATGTATTTGTTTTCCTTGATCCAAAGGGATTACTTTTCTGAGCCTATGGTCAGCCAGCAAGGACCTGAATCAATGCCTAAAAGAAATCTTTTCAGTAGTTTTGGTGTGGAAATGTTGAGTTACTGGTGCAAAGGCACCCCACACTTGACCCTAAGTAGTGTTAGGGTCTGAGGAGATATTGTAGCAACTCTGTTTGTTGACTGAGTGTTCTATTCCACAAGCCTTATTTCGGGCTTAGTCTACAAGAAGGAAAAATGGCATAGTGAATGTTTCAGAGTCTAGATAAAAACTATAACCGCTCTTTGACTACCCTGCTTCAATCAATTGGTTCACCCTTTTAGGATCCCGAGCCACAGCTGGTGGGAGTTGTCAGACACTGGACTCCTCTAGACCAAGGAAAAGAGTCTGGGGTTGTTGAGCTGGGGTCGTCATGACCATGCCCAGAATGGGGAGCATTCTCTGGATCAACCCTGACCCAATGTTTGTTGGAAATGATGCTCTGACCATAATGGGAATTTTGATTTCTCTTGTTAGACCCTGATTGGTCTCAGTGATTGCAGATTGAGGACAAGGAGCTAGGGAGATTTCAAAATGAAACAAGGCAAAGAAGGTAGGGAAATTGTCTCTTAGGTTCAAGATATGCACAGGAACCTGAAGGGTCATGTAATGGATAATTGCTTCCATACTTTGGGGAATTTGTCCATCAATCTTGGCTATTTGGCCTCAGTAAAATCCACTTGCAAACTGGACTGAACTTGCCAGTTTACATGGAGACCGTTGGTTTCACGTTTACAATAGCTTTGCTGCCATGAGTCTGACTCCATGGACTGAAAAATCAGAGCCCATGGACCATTTGAGCCTTTTTCTAACTTTACCTCCTAGAAAATGTGACCCAATCATCCCTATGGCCTGATCCAATACATATAACACTTGTCTGCATTGATCTTCCCACTCAAATCCCCTCCCACAGCAGAAGTTTGGAGATGGCTTCATTTGGGGCCCATAAAAATCAAACTGTTCATGCATCTAATGGGCATGACTGGAGCCTTTTCTGTTTGAGGCCTGAAAGTGATTGGAAGTGGGCGCGTTACCAGTTCACTCTCATGCATGAAATTCCCCAGTGATGGTCTGGTGTGGCAACAACATAGAACTATAAAGCCCTAGAATAACTGCCAAGTGACAGAGAAGAGGCATTGCTCCGACAAAGACACTGCATTAGAGTAACTCGGTGGTCTTTACTGACACAGCTCCGTCCCTCTTCCATTGGGAAGGAGGGGACAGTGGAAGATCTGATGTAGGTTTTGACTTGGGAAGCTTTTTGTTTCACTGAAATGTTAATAGAGAACACTTAGTATAGAATCACTGTGGATGAAACACAAATTGGGCCTAGAGTAGTTCCCAGTTTATTATTGCCACACACAGCCTCTGAAGTTAGTCATGGGTACAAAGTCAGGCTCAGAAATGTCATACCCATCTCTTGATGAAATCACATTTCCCAGCAATTCAGCTGCCTTATTAGTGATTTAGAAGAAGTTAAGAAAAGCAGTCTTGTGTGAACATAAACTGTGGGACTAGTTCACTTCTTTACCAAAGGATTCAGATCACACCCAGCCTTTCCGGGCTTATCACCTTAGGCAAGAATCTTTCCCGGCACCTGCTCCTTTGCTTTGCTGCAGTGGCATGTGGCACCTGGTCACCTCATTAGTATGTCTGACCCTCAAGGGGGAGGCACAGGGTTCTGAATTACTCACTTGGGTGCCTGTAGCTAATTGTCCTGAGGTGGTGCTTGGAGCACCTTGCTGGGTGCAAGAACCAGTGCCCCACGATGGAAACTGAACTTGTCATGACATCAGGGGAAATCATTGTTCTATCCCCTGCCTGTGATCAATCTGAGATTCTAACACTAAGGCACAATGTGTGAAAGTGTTAGGAAGTCTATTCCCAGTGATCCTATGTTGCAGTATCCCCTCCCTGGGACAGGTACCCAGTGCTCAGTGGTCTGTTCCCAGTGGTTTTGCTTCTCATTTGATCCTTGTTCCTGATCTTAGAAATAAAACTGATCATTATGGACGCTCATGAGAAACTGCACTGGCATCCTAAACAGGCTGAGGTCTACCTGGGCGAAGTCAGTGTCAGCCTGAGCTGCCAACAGTAGCACCTTAGCCTCCAATCCCCACAGTGCAGATGGAGAGGCAGGTTCAAGCTACCTGGATGCTGAGGTCCTAATCCAATTAATTCTTTCTGTAGAGTCCTGAGCTGTGCTTTCAGATGAAATGATGTGGTCCCCAGGACACAGATGCAGGAGACTTAGGGGCAAGGTTCCCAATAGGGATTCTTTGGGTGGCCCTCTGGGCACTATTTTTCCAGGATGAATCTTCCTCCTCAGTACTCTGTAAACCTCCTGTGTTTAGACATGGTGGTGCTTACTGACCATGCATGTTCGGCCCCTGCTGGACTAAGCACCTTGCTGGGTCACAGCCTCATTTACCTGTTAGGGAGAAAGTGTGGCGCCATTGGTATCACGAGGACCTGATGCTGGGAATTGATGGGACGGCCTTTTTTTCTTTTTTCTTTTCTTTTCCGCCTCAAGCTCATTGATGCAAATACAGATTGGTGAGCAAGAGCCTTGTAATGGCATAATGGAAACTATTTGCAAAATACAAAACTGTACCAAAGTGCATTTAGCATTATAGGCAAAGGAAGAAAGTTTCACTGCAACATGAAATAAATTCTTTACGTGGCATGCACCATGAGCTCTTCCTGATGCAGAAATATGTAAAAAATGTTCTGTTCTATGAAGTAAATGATGATTCCCATGTGTTCTTCCCCAGACTTGTCTCAAGTTACTCTCTTTGTGCCCTGTAACCTTCATTCTCAAAGACCTGGAGGTTGACGTAATGTTTCTTTCCAAAATATACTGAGCTTGAGATGATTTTACTTTACAAAAGACTCAAACTTTGACTATGCACTTGTAAAACAAAAATGACCCTTTAGGGGGTAGGTGGA
Organism: Dasyprocta punctata; assembly: GCA_004363535.1. Taxonomy (NCBI): domain Eukaryota; kingdom Metazoa; phylum Chordata; class Mammalia; order Rodentia; family Dasyproctidae; genus Dasyprocta; species Dasyprocta punctata. The sequence goes on from RJWM01035351.1 coordinate 10,056, forward strand.
ATTTAAATGCTCCTCATGGGTCATTTTCTATTTTCTGATCTGCCTTTTTACTTCCAAGGAGATGTGCTTGCAACTCTCCATGCCTTGCTGGACTGAGTCATTTGCAGAGCGCACGTAGTCAGGCCAGGCTGGGGTTGTACTAACCCTTGGAGTGGCAGGAATGGTCTGCTTTCAATTCCTGCTCTACCAGTTCTGAGACTGGGGACAGAGCACTGGGTTGACATGCCCTTGCTGCTCTTGGAAGCCCTCATGGTTAGGACATTTGCGTTCAGTAAAGGGTGGCTCCAGTCTATGCGCAGACAACCAGAGGCTGTGGGGTAAACACAGCACCTGCTTACAAGTTCAGTTCTCTTCCTTGTTTCCCCTAAGGTTGAGGACATGATCCTTCCTCCTTGTAGTTTTCAGTATTTAGTGCAGAAGCAGATGTAATACAAGATAAACATATAAGAACTTACAAGATTGGCTTCCAATGGCTGCCCAGAGCTGGGTGTGGGAGAGTATAGAAGGGCTGTCTGTACACTGGGGATCTGAAAGTTCCAGTCAAATGCCTGGAGCTCAGTGGTAGGGTACCATGCGGGTCCATGTCAGGAGGCTGAAAGCGTCAATGCAGGAGATTGAAGAGTGCACTGAAAGCCAGGAGATGACTTAAAATGTGAAAGCAGACTGGAGCTCCCCCAACAGAAAACGGACCAATCCTCAGCTTTGTTTCCCTTTTATATCATCCTGGTAGTAATCCTCCCTAGGGTAGGTCTTCCACACCCAGAACTATGCTGAGCCAATTTATTTGCGCATTATTTACTCAAATTGAAAATCCACCAACACAATTCACCCCTTGTCAACTTGACAACCAGACACATTTCTTTAAACCACAGGCTCTAGGTGCAAAGACAAGTTTGTAATTACACCTAATGTTATAACTATCCTAGGTACAAGTGAAATTGCACTAATTCCCTCCCCAGGACAGAAGGCGAGTTTTATTTGGACGATACTTCCCTTCAAGATTTCATAATTTAAACATTATGACATAGGTTTGATTTTTAACCAGTATTAAGTCTATGAACATTGCATTACATTGGAATCCTATTATAAGAGAAATAGTAGTTACATTTCTGTAGCTGATCACATGGTTGTAGCTGATATTTAGAGCAGCCTTCTACTCACTCTGTATTTCCTTGGCCTTCAACAAGCACCTCAGCAGGTCTTGGTTCTTTCCCTGGTGGAGGTGACCCACACCTTTATTTCTGGAGGTTCTGGAACATTCATCGTTGTGCCTGGATTATGCTTTTGTAGTTTCCCACTGACTTTACTAACAGGGAATGGTAATACTAGGAGGCACCCTAAGGGATCTCTTACATTTCAAGTATATTCTTCCTTTCCTCCATTGTAGAGTGGTAGTCCAATTTCCCCTTTATGGTCTGGGTCAATCACCTCTGACAAAACTGGCTCCCTTTTTTAGCTTATTTCCTCAAAGGCCCAAGGAGAACAAAATGATCAGGGGGAAGATTTAGCTATCAGTTCAATGTATAATTGTGATTCCTGGTACAAGCCTTCCCCCCACCCAGAACTAAAACTTCTAAACCAGAAGAGCATCAACTTTCTAAGGGTTCAAAGATCTGGACTGATGCTCAGACTGAAATACCTTCTTTAACACAATGTCAGATGAGAGTAACTTCTTGAAGTCAAGCTGCCAGGCTCTTTACTCCAGGCATTCTTGGGGTCTCAGGTGGTATGGAAATCTCAAGTCAACAAGTACAAATATCATGGGACTTGTTTCTGGCTGCAAATGTCTTGTGATGCATTTTTCACAAAAAGATAACCACCCTCCAAAGAACTGGGCTGGTTAAATCACTTGTTTTTTCCTGGGATCTTAATTCACAACAGTTGGAATTGCTCAGGCAGCAGGCCCTTCTAGACCCAGGGAAGAGAGCCTAGGGTTTTGATTCAGGAGTCATCGATATTGTGGTGAGAATGAGTAGTATTTACAGGTATTCTAGTTTCTCCTGTTGTGCTCTGATTGGTAAAAATTATTTCAGATTATAAGAGCAGAGAGGGGCCAGTGGGACTCAAAATGTGACAAGATGAAGAAAACAGGAAAACGGAATCCTTGGTCTTAAGTTTCACACAGGAACCTTGGGAAGTGAATAAATGTGAATGTCCCCTGAATTGATTTGGTAATTGGACATCTGGGCTCTTTGGTTTCAAACACAATGAAAAACACTTGTAATCTGGAGCTTTTTAAAGGGGATGGTCTACGTTAAATCTTTAGGTCTCATCGTTGCAATAGCCTAGATATGATTGTTGAGTATAATGCCATGGATAGAAAAATCTGAACAGCATTGTCAGAGGTGTTTATGTCCTAGAAAGTGTCATGCAGCCAGTGACTTGGACCTGAACCAATTCACCAGGCTTTTAAGGTTGGGTTTTTTCCCTAATGTCAACTTGAACAAGCACAAGCATTGAACTTCCTTCTCTTTGGGGGCTTGTGAGTGTATTTGTTCATGTACCTAATGCATGCAACTAAAGGATTCTGGGTCAGTAGGAGATTCTGACTCTGTGACTTGGATTCAGTTTCATATAGTATGAAAATTCACTGCGACATTCTGGTATGGTGACTGGGTGGAGCTGCAAGGCTAGAGCTACTGCTGACACTTGGAAAGAGACATGGATATGACGAGTGCTGACTGAAGAATCATTGGATCATCCAGAACGTAGCTGGTCTTAAATATTTCTATTTTCCCATGCAAGATTTTATTTACCTTGTTCTCCGTTTATCCAGGATATCCTTGTTGCGCCCGCGTGTGTGTGTAGTATCGCTGTAGAAATCAGAATCTCTTGTAAATGTTCATTACCATACAGTCATAGTTCCCTAGACAAATACTAATTCTTAAACAGAACAAGGGACACTTGTATCCAGGAGTTTTTCTATAAATTAATTTTCAGTGTCTAAATGTATCTGACAGGCCCCCAACTGACAGTGAATGTCTGACCTAGAGGAGGCTAACTTAGCCTTCTTGTAGCCATGTGGAGATGGGAGGATATAGTAAACTGTTATCTCCCTCTTCCTTCCTGGAAGGGTACAGAAATTTCACTAGCTTGGATCTCACAAAGTTGAATAAAACCTAGTCAAAACACTGTAGACACATTCATTTGCTAGTTCCTACATCAAGCATTATCTAAGATGGTTAGATGAAATGAAAAGGCTGAAATAACTTGGATAATGCTGGAATCATGAACAAGAAGCTGTTCGTTCCTGCACATGCTCCTGTGTTGTTGGTGCGTAGCCCAAGCATAGGATTAAAGAGTTCTTTGCTTCTCAACATCAAATGTTAGATTTATATTCTGAAGAGGCCCTGGGCAGTAAGAATTAGAATGGTGGTGGTGACCCAAAATTTGACTTTTTCCAGAGGTTCTTTTATTCCCCTTGGGATAGGGAAACCACAACATTATCACATCTTCAGTGCAAAATAAGAACAAGAAGTTTCATGCAATGCTTGGAACCGGGGTCTCCATGGGAATAGAGTAAGTACAGTCAGGCTTATTTACAGGCTCCTGATTTCTGCTCTTTGTCTGTTTAAGACCATGAACTTGTGAGCCCAGGTGTGTTGGGGATGAAACTGGCCATGAGGAATTCATCTTCTGAGGTTCCATGTTCTATACCAGAAATGTAGGTCTGGGGCTTAGTACCTAGACAATTACCACATCATGCATGTGGAAGAATCAAGACTGACAGATGGCTTTGTTAGCCTCCACATTCTCTTTACTGTTTTTGACTCTTGACTGGCATGACTCCCTTGCTTAAAGCACATCAGTAAGCTAGGAATCAACATTCTGTACATTAAATTCTTTCTAGCAAGGACTATGGACCTAATCTTGTTTTTATTTTTTAATAAGTCTATTTACCAAAAATATACATAAAAATCAATAGAACAGAAAAGCAGGTTTAGTAAGGTCATGGTACAAGGTCACAAGGCCATATACACAAATCCAGTGTTGGCCTATATACAAGCAATGAACAATTCAGAAGTAAAATTGTAAAGGTACAGGTTACAACGTCATAAAGTTTGAAGTAACATTGCTGTATAAATCGACCAAAATACATTCATTATCTGTATCCTAAAAACTATAAAAACTGATAAAAAGTACTCAAGTACAACCTAAATAAGTGAAGAGAGACTCTTTGTGAATTGGACAAATATCAAAACATTTATTCTCCCTACACTTATCTATAGATTCACCTCAATATCTCAGAATCTTAGCAAATTCTTTATCATCTTTTATATACACATACATAAATGTATACAGTTTTTCTTTTAGTTTGTCACACAAGTGAAACAATATGATGCTTATACATTTGTGACTTATTTCACTGATAAGTATGTTCTCAAAGGCACATCCATTCAAGTATGAAAGTGTCCAGTTCATTGTTCCTTATAGCTGAGTAGTATTCCATTATATAGAAATACCACAACTTTTTTGTCCATTCCTCAGTCAATGGGCATTTAGGTTGTTTCCAAGATCTGGCTATTATGAACCATACTGCTGTAAACATAGAGGCACATATATCACTGTGGTATGATGTTTTTAATTCTTTTGGGAAGATACCCAGAAGAGGAATAGCTGGGTCAAATGGGACCTCCAATCCTAGCTTTTTGAGGAATCTCCACACTGGCTTCCACAGTGGTTGCACCAGTCTACACTCCCACCAACAGTGGAGGAGGGTTCCTTTTTCCCCATAGCCCCTCTCGTACTTGTTATTGGTTGACTTCTTAATACTAGCCATTCTTTCTGGGCTGAGGTGGAATCTCAGTGTTGTTTTAATTTGCATCCCTTGAATTCTAGTCTTGTTTCAACCACTGCAGAAACCAAAGTGGACAGCATTTGAAAAAGTGGTATTTGAGTTGTCTGATATGGCATAGCCAAAATGCTGAAATGGGTATGGCTTAGAAAGAACCTCCTAATCGTGTCCTAGCAATCTGTGCTGAATGCTCTCAGTCACTCTGAACCACTGCAGATGCACCCCTGAGTTACAGTTTGCAAAATCTGTAACTGCAGAAGTCAAAGTGGTAGGGAAGTTAAGCCTCAAGTCCTTCTCTCTGTGCTATAGTGGTTCAGAGTTGGCTGCAAGTGGAAAAGAAATGAGGGACAACTGAAAAGAAAGTTAAGGGTCATTGAAAGATTTCTATTCCACCATGTTCCAGCTTTTTATTTGATCAGTGACTCCATGATATAGACAAGGGAATGGAAGGATGAGAAGACATTTCACAAATGAACCCGTGCCAGGACATCAGTCAGGGTGCTGATTATGTTACACTACACAGACATCATTCTATGCTTTTTCAAGTCAGTAGATTTTTTCTCTATCTTGATAAGGGTTACTGTATTGAGCCGAATCAAATCTTAATAAAATGTCCTGGATCTTCTCTACTGGGTTATACAGCAAACATCAGGGCTGGCGATAGATTGTTTCATTAGCTTGACTCTCAAGGACATGAGGTTGGCTTAATGACCTTTTCCTCAAAGGATTCTAATTCTTTGTGTTTTACATATGTTAGAATCGCCCCACACCCCCTGAGAGAGCCTTGGCTGGTATAACTATGGCTAAAAGGATCCCACTTCTGAATAGAGCCCGCTCTTTCCTGAGGTGGTTTTGCAAATATGGAGGAAACAGAGGGCACATTGCAGTTCTATGGACACAGGTAGTTTGTCTCATGGAGGTTCGAGTGAACTTAGCACCCTCACCTCCTTTTTTTTTAAAATCCAATTTATTCAATGATGAAAAGAAAAAGAAGAAAACTACAACAAAATTTCAAAACATGTCAATCCAGGGACAACTGTGGTACATACAATGCACATTGTCATCCCCAAATCATTCACGCAGTGCACAAGACATCGGCATTCAGTTGTCTGGACATGCCCTTACTTTCTGAGGCTCAACAGTGAACTTATCACTGGGTGCTATAAGCTATTCAGCCATGGAGAGGAAATCTTCGTTTCAGTCTTCAAATAAATCATACAGCCAAGTGAGACGATAAGTTCAGGAGAGGTGACATTTTTGAGGCTTATATTGAAGTCACATGGCACAATATGCTCAGGTATTTTGGGTACTCATGAAGGTGATCATTAACCAGTGGAAATCCAGATGGAGTCTAAGGAAATCAAATTTATGAGACTATTGTGGAACACAGAATGAACATGTATCTAAACATTCCCCAGCCATTGCCAATATGAAATCCTGAAGAGGAGAAATTATCTAAAGGAAGACCGAGTTCTCCTTGAAATAAATGTAGTCAAAGCTATCACTCTCCATAGAAGGTGAATAAAGGGAAATAATCCTGCTTAGTATTTCTTTTGATAGTTTTTAGTGTTTCTTGGCAAAGATGTGTCTGTCTTCGAAACCCAATACTATGGGGCTATAGCCAGGCAGAGAGGGCTTCTCATTCACTGTGTGCCAGGTCTCACCCCATGTCGGGAAGTGCCCAGGTTGCTTTTCTCCTGGGGGTGGCCTCTGAGAGGCTGTTGGAGATGAGCCTGGGCTGGCTCAGCACTCAGCCTGTTGGTCTCTGTGGGCTTTGTGTAGGACCTGCAGGAGCTGACAGTGGACTGCACACTCATTCTCTGTACAGTGAGGGGTCAGGAACACCTGTTTGCAGGAGGGGCCTGCATGTGAGGCCTCTCCATGCTCTTGGAACACTTGCTTCTCTGAGGTCAAGACTTGTGATAGATGCTAAGCTCACATGTGTTGGGGATCAGTGCCTGTGAAAATGGTGAGGAGGTAGGTTGGGCAGACAGAGGGGTCTGGCCATGTTGCAACCCTTACAGAGGGGTCTCAGCTGCAGTGATTTCTGAGGCTTAAGGGTTCCCCCATCAGGCCCACACATTTAGAGCTTTATGCTCCAAAGTCACAGTCAGCAGACACATTATCCTTCCTAGGATACCTGATGTTCCCTGTTCTTCACAGACTGAAGCTTGTCTGTGTCTGTAAGAGAAAAGGGACTTTTAGGTGACTGAATCGCAGCCTCTGCATTCTCCAGCTTGTGGACACACCTAGAATAGGACAAGACCTAAGGAATCCCTCAGGAAAAGTAAAGCTGAAGGTGGTCACAGGTGACACAGAAGCAGTCATGGCACCAGGGATGGTTTCTGTCTGCAGAAAACACATTCTCCTTGGTGGTGGTTTTGCTGGTGGTAGCACACTGGCTGTAGGAGACTCTTCCTGAGGAAGAGAACTTAGTGGTGGCCACCTGCAGTGTTTTCCTGCTGGACCCACTGTAATCCAGTGGTGTGGTTTCTTCCCATCTTGGCCTTGGTCAAAGGCAAAGTCATCTATTCAGTCCTGCAGGCAGGATCAGGGTAAAATTGGGCATTTATGTCTAGTCCCCAGGTTTTTTTTGAGCTATCATTGCATGGATCTCCCATGTGTAAGCACAGTGACGATGTTCTGTGAAATATGGCTTAGCATCCTGTTCATAGACTAGAGGGACTGTGGTCCATTGGCCTTTTAGTAACACTCATGGGAATGTGGGATTCCCAGCTTCTTCCCTGTGGAGCTTTATTCATGCCTCCTGTGCTCTGTATTCTCGAGAGGTAAGTGGGAAAAATGATGACTCTCCTCTACTGGGTATAGGAATGGCATGATATGCTGTTATGTATGGAAGGATAACTTGTGCTGACACTCCCCTATGAAGCCTGGAGTCAGGGCCAAGAGTTGACACTCACGCTGTGTGCACCTCAGGCTGCCCAAGGAGGAACTTGCACATTTGTCTCGGGCACCACACACAGTGACAGTCAGATACGGATGAGTCATCTGCCTTGATTACTCCCTAGTGATGGTTTCTAGACTCAGTAAATGAAGCAGTCTTAGCAGACACCTCCCACCTTCCTCATGGAACTACACCTTGTACAAAAATCTGGAGATTGTTGCTCCATATGTTTAGATCACATGAATATGGGACAGAAGACCATGTCTGATGTTTAAGTATGGTCTTTGGTATGGTTATCTGCAAGCATTTCTAGCACACCTGAAATGTAGGACCCAAGAACATCTGTACTAGCCCCACCACCTGTATGCTTCAATTTGTCATGAATGGCTACTCGAGCATCTAGGAAGTCCAGCAAAACAAATGAGCTGGCCAAGAATGGTTTAATGTCCTACAAGAGCCTGACACACTTGGAAGAGCTCTCCTTACTGTGGCTCCTGTGAGGCCACAGATCTCCAGCAATAACCATGGCAGGAAGGAGTTTAGGTGACTTCAAGCCATGCATGGCTCCCTGATCTGCCTGGACATCTCTTGCAAACTACTCTTGGACCTGCTGGAGGGCAAGAGGCCAAACTAATGCAGAGTAGAGACCAAGTATCTCAAGGTGAGTTATAGTGGTTCTTCCTGACCCAGCCTTCCAGGGTCAGGACAGTAAGAGTTGCAAAAGAAGATCCAGACAGAAGTCCTGGGTCACCATCTTGAAGATGTCCCCGATCACTACTTTCAGCAGAAGGCAGGAGGCATAGGCCAGGGAGTGACAGAACATGGAAGGCTGGAAGCTAGGATTGAAGTCCAGTAGGAAGGGTTCTCTTAGACCAGAGCATGGAGCACAGTTCCTTGCCGCGACCCATGCGGCTCCCAAGGTTCTTGGGGTGAAGGACCGTGAGAGGATGAGAAAATAAAGACAGAGACAAAGCTGGAGTCAGGTGGAGCCCTTGTCCTCCTGATGGGAGGAAAGGAACTGGCCCCTCAATGTAGGGGCGTTTATTTATACCTTTTAGCAACCTAATGTCATATGACACCCTGTTGTCCTTGCAACCCACCGCTGCTCAGACTGCCTTGGGGCAAGGCGTTCTCTAGGCTGAAGTAGCATCCTCACGTGACTTGCCTTAGGCTCTCTTTGTTCTTGGAATGATCTTGTCTAGATCATGCCCTAAGTCAATTTCCAGCTTCAATGGCTCCCAACAGTT
>RJWM01035352.1:0-19001 GCA_004363535.1 Dasyprocta punctata
TTACCCATTGTGAACACAATTTCAGATAAGAATGCATTGCATTTTTACTTTGTGTTGCTCTGATACTCAAAAAGGAACAATGTTTTGGAACAGTCATTTCCATTAGAAATTAAAAAGAGCCTGGAATTGTTCCTATTTTCCCAATATAGTGTTTTTTATTCTTTGGTTGCTTTGCAAGTTTAAATTTAAGTAAGATTAAATAGAATTTAAGATTCATTGTCCATCTCACATGAGTTACAGGGTTTAACAGACACTAGCTTCAGTAGTCACTGATACAGTTAGCAGATATTTCAATTCCTAGGCCCTTGTTGGAACTCATTCTAGTTCAGGGTCATCTTGGACACATTCATTTCCGCATTATCAAAATATATTATTCACAACTTCAAAACTCACTACAGGCAAAACATGTAGACAGATTCAAGAGTCACTTTTGTAAGTTCACAAGGAAGGACAAATGCTGAAAATATCAGTCACCTGTTATTTTATATAATAATTAGTAATCTGAAATTTAATCTATTTAATCCATGTAGAGAAGACAAGCATTTTAAAATTTGCTTTACAGAAAATAAAACAGAAATGAAGAAAAGAGGGAAGGAAAGAATGAAGAAAAAGAGAGGAAAAGAAAGAAAGATGCAAACAAAAAAAAAAGAGAGAGAGATAAACTGACAGACAGATAGATGACTTGCCCATGCATTTTGGTTAATCCCATTGTTGATATCAGGATTGATGACTTTCAGGCCCTAGGTTATAAAACCTTGTTGGCAAATTGAAAATCTTTTGCTGTGCTCTTTCAACAACTGTTTTCAGATGTAGCTCAATGAATTACCTTAAAAATTTGAGAGAATGAAGAAGACGTCAAGTAGCTAGACCTGTGCTCTATGAATACATTGATGTTTTTGGGTGAGATTTTAAAATTTTTTTTATTTTAAAAAGAAAAATAATGAAAACAATGATACAGAATTTCAAAACAAGCTAACAGGGGATTAACAATGGTTAACATATTACATATTGTTATCTTCAAAGTCTTTGCTCAGATTACAAGATATAGGCATGAAAAATTGATCAAACAATATAAGCACAAATCATTTTCAATGATTATCATTTTTTTTGTACCAGGAATCAAACTGAGGACCTTTAGCTTGCCAAGCTCGTGCCACTGAGCAGTATGCCCAGCCCTCATTCTTTTCAATGAACTAGTAAAAATTATTACTACAATTACTTTAGATATCATTCATATATATTTTTGTTTCTTTTCCCTTCCCCCTTTTCTCCTCACATCCCAGTTGTTCTTTCCTTCTGAGCAGTTTCTTCTTCTTTCACAATATCTGTTGTACATTTTTTATCTTACTTATTCTTTCAGCTTATTACACTAGAGAGATAATGTGATTCTCACACAGGAGAGTCAGATTTATTTTATTTTTGAGTATGGTCTCAGGTTGTGTTCATTTACCTTGAGATTATTCTTCTTTGTAGCTGAGTAGTAGTCCACTGTATTAAAATGTCACATCTTTTTTATTCATTAAGATTTTTATTTACATAAATAAACTTTTGAAGCTAAAATGATATTAGTTGGATAGCTGTAAAATAAATTAATATGGCTAGATCCTTTGATCCAGAACTCAGTGCAGGGATTGGAATATAATAGAGATAGATTGAATGAAATAGTGCATCTAGTCTGTATCTCCTAAATTTTATTGCCATGAGTGTTGTGATGTACCAGGCACTATGGTGGGCTCTAGTGATAAACAGAAGTCTTCTTCCCTCACTCAAGCTGTAAGAAAAGACTTACCTTACAGCTCATTCCTAACACTTTTTGACCTATTCAGGGTTGATGACAAGTCTTTAAAAAAAACTGTCATGGGAATGAACTTGTTTTCTCTGCTGCACATTATTATGATCATTTTGTACCTGTGTAATGAAAATTGAATTATTTCACTTTAACTATGATTTCTATATTATCATTATATCCTTCTCCATGGATATCTACATCTATTTATTCATTCAGAAAGTAATTATGCTTATGATAGTGCTAACGTCTGATTGAAAAAAAAAGGTCCAAATATCAGAGGTAGACCCTGTCTTCAAGAATGTAAGAGAAAGAGCAAGTCCTTAAAGCTATTTTTAGTTAACTTTCCAAGTTGACTAAAGTTTAGATGTAATGCATTAAGAAATCAATGACTAATAATAATTGTCGCAAGTAGAGGCCAGAAAGTAGAATTTGGGGCATAAGAAATTTAACTAATAATCTGATTGTACTGCACTGAACGGCTTTCGAGAAAAGAGAAGCAAAGTCAGGCTCTTCCTCTGAGAAATGTTGGAAAAAGTAGGAGAATGTTGAGTAAAGGACTGGGAGTGGAAAAATAATATAAGAGAAATAATGTATGTGTATATTTTACATATGCATTTTGTAGAAAGAATAAAGATAAATGGTAGGATTGGGGACCTCAGTTTACTCTAAGAGACACTTTTCAAGCATCCATATTTCTTTCTGAATCAGAGGTAAAAATTTTATATTAGTACCTAAATCACACTGATGTTCTATGATGTAATGAAGGGGTTAGTGGAGGTAACTGGCCATAGGAGAAACCACAAAGTGGTTATCTGTCAAGTGACTTGATTTGTGGGCTTTATTTCTTGGAAACCATTTCAGCCTCACATTCACTGTTCTTTTCCCCAGCACACACATTACACCACATGCTTACTTTGTCCAGTATTTCTGTTATATTGTAGAAATTCCACAGAGAACCTAAATGGAGAATATTTGATATGTGAACAGCGGAAACTAAGTTCATCAGTGTTAAAGCGATACATTAGTCACTGATTGTATGTCCCAAGTTCCCTGTGACATGTCCTTACACATTTCTCCTATTTCATTGTCAAAGTTTCAGATGACAAATGACTGTATATTACTATTCCACACTTCGAGTATTGGTATGGCCCCATTCAATTCTCATTCTCTCAATTGATCTCTCTCTGTCTCTCTCCTTTCCTATTTTTATTGTCATATATTTCTGATTGTACTCAGACTCCTTTATTTAAGTCTTACACATTTTGGTTTTTTCCCATTCAGAGTATTCTATCCTTTTCCCTATTTAATAGCCCAATTTCTTATTCTTCATCTCCCCTTAAACTCTCCTCTTCTTTTCCCTATCTTCACCTATGTATATGTGAATATTCATCTCTATTTCTTTCCATCAGACACTTCTCCCTCCTGATTTTTATAATAATTTTACCTAGTTCCAGTGTTTCTATCTGTATCATATATGGTAGACTGGGGGATCAGCACCCCTGTGAGTGGATCTATCATTTGTGTCTATCTTTGGTCTCTAGAAATGGCCCAGTAAGACAGGTGGACTCATAGGAGGATGAGTAATAACAAGGAAATGATACACTTGTCACAGATTTCTAGATACAAAGGAGAGTTTAAAATAGGGTTTGAAAAGTAGGAGTAGTCCAAACCCAGAATAGATGCCCTCAAAACACTGACCATTTAAAAATTTCACTTTATTTGCCAAAGGGTTGGAGTGAGGTTATTATGACTTTACCACAGAATCACCCTTCATCCAGAATCTAATCACAGTGCAGCATCACCACAAAAATAGAAATAGCTCATGCATCCCATTTGTCATTCCTGAGGATGCAGCTAATCAGAGCATCCCTGAGTGATAGCCAGAGAGCAGAGACATTAAAGCGAATTTGCTGGTGCCTCACAGTAATTGAGTTCAGGGTGAGAAAGGAGGGCAGGATGACTTCTGTAACTTGTGAGGAGGCATGTGACTTAAAGGGCTTTCATCTTCCTGAAGTGTGGGCACATCTGACTCTCAATTGTACACAGTGACATAGGAGTCAGGAAAATAGGTTGGACCTTCTGAGCCCCGAGCCACAGGAATGGACTGTGGACTCAAGTTACTTTCAACTTTTCCAGAAAAAAATAAGATACCACCCCAGGTGACTTAGATGACAATAAATAGCTATGATTTGACCCAGGTCTTCTTAATTACTCATCCTATGTGCTTTCTGTGATATCCATTGCCTCATTCAGAATGAAGAAATGCAAAAGAAATATCACCCAAGGCTCAAAGAATACAGCATTTCAAGAAGACTTCAAGAACTTAGACCAGATAGTTCCAAACTTTATCATGCAAACAAATTACCTATGGATATTATTAAAAAATATGGATTCTGATTTGGTGCAACTGAATTAGTCTCTGGCTATTTAAATAAAACCTCAAAGGCTACTTCTACTTAACCATAAATCCCATTTTGAATGATAAGGACCTAAAATGCTTGCATCCCTTTGAGGACAGGATGAAAATTTCAAGAAGACAGAAAATTTGTCCAGGATCACCTTGTGTATTGCTGGTCCACCTGGACTAGTCTGAAAGAGGAAGAGCAGTGGTGGGTTTCTGTCTGTTTTTCCATGTCTCATTCTCTTTAGTTCTATTGTCACAGTCGCACTGGCCCAAAACAAATACCAGTCTACCAAATTCTACCAAGTTCTAACTTCACATTCTCTGCATCCAAGAAATGGAACGAGCAGGCCCTCTATCACATGGAAATTTTACCAAGTATGAATTAAATGGAAAAGTACATATAACAGATTAGTATAGTATCTGGAACATACAAAAAGTCTTCTTTTTTCTGGTCATTATTACCTGGTATTCACATGCAACTAATGAATAAAGTCAACACAAAGGAAACAGTAAAAGTTATTGTATACTAAGGTATTAAGAATCATTAGCTACAGATAGTTTCTTCTTCCTTCCAAGCTTTTAGTCACCAGATGTAATCAAATTTCCAAATTTTAAAGTTTTTGTTCCTAATTATTCTCTGTTCAGAGAGACCTAGGATATGTTGTTTTTAGGGACCTAATGAGTTAAATGCCCATCTTGTTCACAAATTGGGAAAAATTTAATCATTTCACCTCTACCACCCACCTCATTTTCTCCCATTCAGTACTCATAAAACATTCTCTTACAACTGTTAATTATTGTGCTCAATCTTACTGAACAAATTCAATACATCCATAACCAATAAGAGAGTGTCCTTGTTAAACACATTCTTTCTAGAACTTGTTTCTAATATACAATCAAAATACTACACATCGTTAAGAAAGAAAATTTCGCCATTAGGCATAGCAAGATTTTCTTGTATAGTGTCCATGAAATTCACTTAATGATTTATTAATTAAATATACATTTTTCCCAAACTCTAATAAGCCAGATTTCTCAAGTGTAATTTTTCATTAAAGTCAACTACCGTTTTGAACAATCTATTAAGTAGTAAACCCAAGTTGTTCTTTAATACTCCTTCATTGTTTTATGACAACATTGTACATTGGGCTTTACCATCAATATTTTGTCAGCAGTGAAATGATACATCTGAGAGGTCCAGTTGCTTCCTTAAGATCACCAGTAATTGTAAGGAAGAATCCCAAACCAGATCCCTAGGATCCTTCTTCCCTCTATTTTTATTTCTTCCACATTAGAGCACCCTGGAGATTTGAAGAAACTCATCAGAGTCCGAAAGGGTGGTCACAGATGTTCTGTTTTCTTCCCCACTGTCCAGGCCACCTGGCACCACCTGGCCCTATGGTACAATGCCAGGTGGAAAGGCCACCTCATTCCATAACAATCAGTGCTTGGAATGAAAGCAATGAAGCAGACATCTGCCCTTTCCTGTGTTCTGTTTTCATAGCAGTTGCTGCTGAGTTAATCAGATGTTTGTTCCAAGTGATAATTTCTTGTTTGTTTACCCTGGCCATTTGATGCCTAAGCTAGGCCATGGCTGGGCAAAGGAGAATTCAGCAGGGTAGCTGATGACATCTGAGAGCGGAGAAGCAAAACTGGCACCAAGAGAGATATTCACAGCCAGAAATGAGCAGCAGGTAAGCCTTGGGTTTCTCTGATATCCAAGGAGCAAGGGAAAATCCCACAGTGCAGCCCTTTACTCTCAAATTTAAGGTTCAACTATCGAGTCAGAAATGGCACCGGACTTAGGCTCCACAAACCTGAGCGTGCCTCTTGGAGTCCTTTCCCTCTGTGCGTTTCTCTCCCTCATCTGTAAGACAGGATAATGAAACAGCGCTGTGATCATTAAACTGGAAAATTTCTTCACAGATTTAAAAATATGTATTTATTAGAGTCTTGATGTGTCAGGCACTGGCCATTTGCAGGAGAAACAATGAAGAGTAAAACAAACTTGGTAACTACTCACCATCTTATGGTTTTGTGGCTAAACATGCAATTAGCAAATTAATATTTTTACTATGATAGTGCCAAGCATTACTTAGGTTTTCTATGATACTCTCATCCTTTGACTTCTAGTGTGTCAAGATCTCACTGCCCCTTAACTTACTAACCTTCTGGTATTTCCAAAAAATACCTTACAATTCATAAAAAGACCTACAAAACACATCTCCTCTTTTCCCTCTGATTTTCTCATTATCCCATCAGTAGGTCCAACCAGTGACATGACAGACTCCTGGTAAAATGAGTCTCTGCACCAGTTTGACTGTATTCCTTGACTTTTACCAGGAATGATCTCAGGCTAGGAATCTGCCTGGCTCAATCTTTTTCCTCTCTTAAGATTGTGTTCTAATTTTATTTTTTTTAATTTTCCCTTCTTTAATTCTATTCCCACCACTGCCACATATCCCTTGTTTTATTTTTCCCAAGACAGCTATATTTTATCTCCACCAGGCAGTCTACACACCATAATAAATACCAGTATGTTAAGCTTATAACTATAAACACAGAGTCAATTAGTATGAGGGGTCTCCATTTCTTTTCAGTCTGTTCTGTATTGATGACTATTGTTATAAATGCCTGACATAGAGCAGCTATTTTATAAATCTTTAGTGCTTACAGGAATGAAAGAATGAATGGTTTAGAAGAGAAACAAATTATCCTAGATTATTTTGGAATTTTGAAATTTGTTAAGTTTAAAAGAGTTATCTAATTTTCAAAGTATTTTAATAACCTTAATAAACATTCTAATTATTATTGCTATTTGTAGACATATTAGGTTGCTGCTATACTTATGTTAAGAAAATTTATTTAATTTCATTCTTACTCCATCCCCTACAATCGTAGTCTCAGTCATTCATTGTAGCAAAATTAGTTTCCATCAAGGGATAAAATACCTCTTTCTCCTATATACATTATGCACTACCAAATGTGGCTTTCAAGTACATTTCACAATACAACTAAGATATGTTGTGTCCTATTAGGGATTATAGAAGCTAGTGGAAGTTTATTAACATTTGCATAGATTGTAGATTTTCCCACATACATTTTGAAAAAGATATTTTATGCATTTGATCAGATTCAGAACAGCCACACAACAGAGTTTAATATTGTTTTGTATCCACCTCATTCATTTCAAAGGCAGTTCTAAAATGCATTACCTATATTTAATAAGCCACACAATGCCCTTGTGAACGGGGCACAGATCTCAAAATTATTGCACAAAGAAAGAGAGTGGTTTATTCTCGATACCAAATGGCCAAGTTGGGAATGAAACCAAGGTCCAAAATTGTCACAAAAGCATTATTTCATATCTCTTGGAAATTCTGTTTTCATTTTTAAAATGCACAAATCAGTTGGAGAGATGACAGTTACCTTTTTGAAAACATCCTGATATTATGCCTTTTAAATTGCCTTGGGACACAAATTCAGTATGTTTGCACAATACAGAAACAATATTGGTTGATACAGAGACAATGGTAATGGGGAAAGGATTAATATATTTCAATTCAGTTCAGTCTTATAGCCCTGAGCATCCTACTCATGTTGTCTTCAGACAATGTTTCTAGATGCACAAAATATAAACAAAAATCAAACTTTCAATTACACAGTAGCATTGGATAGGGACATCCTTAATTTACATTGCCATTTTGGATCCCAAAGTTTCAACTGGCGTCCCATGATTTGACTTGAAAAGTGATCCTAAACAACTGTTTTAACTTTATATAGAAATGAGATAGCACAACTCTGATTTATCTCAAAGCGCATGTATGATGATCCAAAGGAGTCATGTACCATGACTTACTTTTATAAATCAAAGCAATCTGTACAAAGATAGTAAATCTACTAGTGGTCAAAGAGGGTAAAACATTTCACTTTTGTTTTGCTCAAAATGACACGGGAAAAAGGAATTACACATTACTCTTCATAAGTAGAAATTCATTTGATAGTTTCTTTACGAAATGCATCTATCCATGGATGCTGCAAGCATATCCTCTGATGTGGATTCTAACTTGTAGATAACCAAGAATGAGATCTACAGCAAGAGTATAGTCAAGTTTTGTAGTCTATATCTAGACATCCACTCGAAGTCTCATCTGCTCATAGGTGGGTCTTTGGGGAGGTGACTCGATTATGAGTGTGTGGTATGCATCACTGAATTTGTCCAGCTGGGTTTGTAGCCTGGTGTGATGTTGGGAGGTGAAATCTGACAGGAAGAGTGATTTATTGTGAGTGTTGCCTGGAAAGGGGAATGTCACTTCCTTTCCCTTGATTGCTTGCTGCTTCCTGTCTGCTATGCCATGAGCTCGTTCTCCTCTGCCATCCTCCCTTCCTTGGAACCAATGAAATATAAACTGAAACCTCTATAAATTATGAGCCAAAACAGAAATTTTCCCCTTTGAATTGTGGGCGTTGGGTGTTGTGTTTCTACAAGAAGATAGTATCAAGATATTAAGCAATAGATTTTCTTGAATAATATATATTTGCACATTCATATGCATTTATATTCCAAATAACTCATATATATGTTTATCTATTTAATATGTTTAATAACACATATATCCTTATATGTTATATATAAAGAGATTTTATGTGATTTAAGCATTCATTAATAATAATAAATGCTATTTATTAAAGTCTAACTTAGCTTTTTAAAATATTCTGAAGTTATAACATCTGACATACTTAAATAATCATTGCTAATATTTGAAAGTTAATAACACTGTAAAGGAAGATTCCAGTACATCTTTTAACCTAAAGTGAATCTGCAATATTTTTAGACAACCATTGAACTACATCTGCTGTATTACTTGTAGCAATCACTCTCCCAGGTAATTAGACTTGATTTTTACTACCATGACCACTCCTGAACCTAATAAAAACTGCTTTTTGACACAATACTAAATAATTTCTTCTCCTCTACTTCTGTAAAGCAGGAGGACAGTAAAGTTGAACCAATTATTTAAAATAACATATAAAAGTGTACCTTCATAGTTACAAGGAAATCAGTGAATTCATCTTTTATTTAGAAATTTAAAAACTAAGAGAATAGAGGGATTTAACTTTGAAAAGAGAGGTTTAAACACAATAATTGTTATCTCAATCCCTACAATTACTCTTTGGAATAAGTATCTTTTCTCCATTTTATAAATCTAAAAATCCATAAACCTATTTTCTTAGAAAATCAAATCCAAGGGGGAAATACTGTGTTTGAAATCAGGATATAAAATGGAAAAGACAAGCCAGTCCTTATGCACAATAATGTTATATTTTATTAGAAAAGTGAGTACAGAAATATGATCTGGCTCCCTGCTAATGTGTTTGTACTCCTGAAGCCTGTCTCAACTGAGTATCAGAAGGACGCTTTTAACTGTAAGTCATGTTGTGCACGGTGGGATGCACTTGTAATTCCAGCACTTCTGGAGGCTGAGTCAGGAGGGTCACAAGTTAAAGCATAGCCTGAGCAATTTGAGGAACTGTCAAGACCTTGTCTCAAAATAGAAATTTTAAAATGACTAGGGCTGGAGCTTAGTGTGAAAGTCCTGGTTTCAGTCCCCAGTACACCACACACATACACACACACACACACACACACAACACACGGCAGACTGTGTCACTTTTTTCAAAGAGATTCCTCATCTTTGTGAGAACAAAATCAAAGTTCTCCAGTTCTCCCTACGTGGTCATGTTCTTCTAGAACTTACCAGCAAACACTCTGTGTCTCACTATGAATTCAGGTTCAGACTCTGATGCCATTTCTGAGTATGTCCCACCTCGGGACCTGCCTGCCTCAGATCCACATTACAAACTGTAGTACTTATGACTTTAAGAATAGGTTTCTATGCTACTACCACCACCTCCTAGCAAGAGTCTCCCATTTGGTTCCTGTTTTATTATCCTTGCATCCTTCTCATATGTTTGCTTTTTTTAATTGATTATTGCACCTAATACAATAGTTGGCATCACAAAGTCAGAGGCCTTGTCTACTTGGTTTTGTTATGTGCATATAACATCAATCAGTGTCTGGTACATAGTAAACACTCTGCAGTTTGTTGAACTAATTCATATATATTGAAATCCATTCAGTGAATGAGCTATGCTATGAAGAAAATAAAAGGGAATTGTATACAAAAGGCATTATTCAGAAGGTCTTCTCAAGCATTTATGATGAAACCTTAAATAATCATAAATATCACCAATTTTCTTTTCTTTTCAGTTTTTAACTTTGTGAAATAATAATCCCAATACACCTCTCAGGAGGAAGAATCTGTTGTGAAACTGACTAGGGAGTGAGTTCAGCTTGCTTGAGGGACAGAAAGAGGAAAAGTGAGTTTTATATGTAGAGGATGAGGAAGAAAGAATAGACTATTACTCTGGTAGGAAGGACAGGGATCAGCACATGGTACTGTGAATGGTGGTGAGATGACAAATCTAATTTGTGATACAACAGGAAGGCGTGGGCACCCACATCCACATAGGAAACGTCATGGCGGCTGTATGATGTCAAAGTAATAGAGATGAAACAAAAAGGAGGCCTCTCCATGCGATCTTTTTAAAAATGAAATTTTCTGTTCAGACTCATACACAACCAAGCAAAACAACCTTGTCAGGTGAACGTGACCTACTTTTTTATAAGCTTGCCCAGAAATGGGATGTCTTCAAAGTCTACGTGAAAATTAGTATCTTTCAGTTTTTCTCAAACTTAGAGATATTAGTCAGTTTGCTTTGTGAAACTGAAAAAAATTGAGCAACAAATACTCACTATTCATAGTACTTACTGTTAGTCAATTACAGGCCATTTTAAATTTTTATTTTGAATGAAAATGCGGCATCATGGTCATCTAATTTAGCCTATTAATAAAGTATTTTCAGAACCAATTAAATGTCTATACAGTTCAAAATTAGATGATCATAACTGATAATGTTAAATCCCTCTCAAAGAAGGAAGTAATGTAAAACAAGTCTTGAAACCCAGAAGCATGTACTTACAGACATATCAATATTTTGGTAAATAAACACAGAAGAGTTAAAATCAGATACCTTGGAATAGAACACAATATTCTTGATTTTCAAAATTTTAAACAACTTGGAAATCAACAGTCTTACAAAGTAAAAGTGGTGAAAATATATACAGGTGATTGTGCACATATGTATATGTGTGCATATAATATTTTCTCTCATCTCTCTCATGGCTACCAATTAGTGTATTAACAGCTACTTATTTTAGGACCTCTATCATAGATACACAGAGGTCATGCTTGTATATCTGTCCGTCTTGTAGCTTACCAAAATATATTGCACATACCATCTTTTTAAGAAAAAAATTCATTGCTCTTTTGCCAGCAGCAGCTGAAACTTCCCATGAATAATGTCAGTAAAAATTAAAAATGGAACTTGTAGTGTAAAATAAAATAAACCCTATAGAATATTTACTGCCCAGATCTTTGTTTCAAATCTTATTCACTGACCAACAACAAAACAAAACAGAAAAAAAGAAAAGAAAAGACTATTTAGATAAAAATTTGATTCCAAGACTGAGGAAAGGTATGTTCAGGATGAGCCTTGGATCATCTTGCAGTGGCAAAATGTAAAGAAGTATATGGGAAAAAATTGGAATGCGTCAAAAGGGAACACATAGGTCACTGAACAGAGGCCCTCTTGATATACCCGGAAAATGTTTAGTTAAAATGAAAACAATATTGCACTATACTCCAAAATGTAAACTGAATATTTGTGAGTCAGTAATAAACTATGGAATAGATAAATTGATGGAGGAAAATGCAATTGCTCATGCAGAAATCTGCAAATAATTTGTGTAGAAACCAGCATTATAACTTCCCACTCTAGCTATGGATTTCCTTCTAAAGAGTAGTGTGGAAAGGAAATATTATAACTTCATAGTAGAAAAAAATTGACAAACATTGCCTCAGGCAGTTGATCAAGGTCAACACCAAAAATGATATGTCATTTTAATCATATGTGCCTTTGATGTGATGTAATGTAAATGGCACTTTACCTCTGTGGGATCCTTCTCACAGACCCATCTAATCATGAGAAAAACATCAAAGAAATTCCACTGAAAAACATTATATAAACTACCTGATAGGTATTTCTCATGGCTGTCAAGGTTATTGACATAGACAGCTCAGCTGGCATAACAAAATAACATAAACTAGGTACCTTAAATATATTTTCTTATGGATATGCAGGCTGCAAGTACAAGATCAGGGTCTGGCGCGAACTCTTTTCCTGATTGATAAATATTGCTGTGTCCTCACATGGTGGACAAGGATAAAGTTCTTTGCTCTGTCTCCTTTTAAAGGCATTGATCCTATCAGGAGGATTCCACCCTCAAGATACCATCTAAACCTAATTACGTCCAAAAGACTCCGTCTTGAATATCACACTGAATGTGAAGCCTTCAATATATGAATTCGGAGAAGACATAATTCATTTGACAGTAGTCATCCAAAAGAAGAAAATTTTGATAAACTGCTACAACTCAAAGGAACCTAAATAACTATGATGACTAATAAAATATTCTAGATGGACTCACACAATGGAAAGGAAACAGTTAGTAAAAACTACAGAACTTTGAATAAAGCATGAATATGAGCTATAAATGAGGTATAAATATTGGTTCGTTAGTTATAACAGATGTACCATAAGAAAGTAAAATGTTAGTACTCAGGAGAAGCTGTCAAGCATATGGGAATTCTATGAACTATCTTTACACTTTCTGTAAATCTAAAGCTGTACAAAAAAAAGAGTTGATTTTAAAGAGTACAGAATTAAAAGGTCATTGTAAAAGCCTAAACTTAAATATGCTGTTTAACTGCAGATTCTTTTCTCATTAGGGCCCATAATCCCTTTTAAATATCCTATTTAATCTATCTGCTTTGAGTCAGTTGGGGGTAGAGGTCTCTACAGGTTAATTAAATTGTTGTTGTGCATATGCATGTGTATATATATTAAAATCATTTGCACTTGTGTGCTGTGCACTATTTATTTATTTATTTATTATTCTTTTTGGCCATTTTACCCTCTGCCCCCATTTTACATTACAAAGTACTGGGTAAATTCCAATTGGCATTTTTCAGCAGCTCTTATTATTAGGTAGGCCTTGTACTGTGCACGCTTCATCACTGGGCACACATCAGCTAGTTAATCTGTGTAGCATCCTTTGACACAACTATTCCATTCACTTTTTTACAGTGTAGAAAACTAACAGCTAAGTGACTTTTCCAAACCTCAATCATAAGTTCATTAGGATGCTAACTAAATTATTAACCTGAAATTCTTAACATAGATAAGAGAGGATATTGAAATTAGATGAGATCTTGAGAGCATTCTAGTTCAGCCCTTTCACACATTTAAAATTTCACCCACAAACTATTTGTTGTGTCATTTCAGGCTTTCTGGGAAACTTTCCAGTGTTACTAAACTCGCTGTTCATAGATAAGTCAGGAAAGAGGTCGTTAGAAATGCTAAACAATCATGAGTAGAGGAATTATTTCTACTTTCATTATTACTGTGATTAGAAATCACTTCTTCATGGGCCCCTGAAATTATGCTTCCCTGTGGCTGCAGCTCATTGTTCCCTGTTGCACCTCCAAAGATAATACGAATTGGATGACTCTTAAGGTAGCCACAATCCATACAAAGATGGGATTATGAAGAAGACAGTGAGACCTTTATTTTGTCTCTGGAGGAATGAAGAAAAGGCAAATTTTATTAATTTATAAAAAATTACTCAAATGAGAGTGCCACTAGGAAATAACCATACAAGCTATTGAATACCTGAGGATATGCTTATAAATTGCTAACATCAAGATATTACTTCTAATCGTGTTTGTCAACACCAAGGAAGAAAATGTAGCCTGGCTATACATCACTATGAAAATTACTGAGTAAATTATACACTTCCATTGGATTTCCTACGAATCATATGCTGAATCAGATAATAATGTTTTGAATATCATTCCCAAGGATAAAGAAGTGTTATGAAATGTAAATGAAAAGTATCTTGAGTTTTCACTGTAAACCCTTTGCTCTCATTTGGTTTTGTATGCTCCTACATCATAAATATCAGACACTTTAATTTAAAGATTAAATGTGATCACAAGTAAATATTTAAGGAAAGCACATATGAATATGGAAAAAATGTGTGCCTTTATTCTCATATTGCAATTCTTGGCTAGTGGTCATAATTTGATAATTTCTACCTAATTCACTGTGTATCGTTTCAGTGACTGAAGTAATATTATTTTTATTTAAGAGAAAAAAGACACATATAAGAAGACAAAAAGCAAAAGAGACAAACAAATGGCCACAGCAAATGCACAACAGTAATATTATAGGTTTACAAAACAGCATCATAGAAACTTGACAATGGTTGCAATATTGCCTATTGTTACCTTCAAAGTGGTTGTTTACATAACAAATATAGACATGTAAAATTGATCTAATCATATGAGTATTAACTGTTGTTTCTCAATAACTAATACATTCAGCAGTATGTTCCTTTTTAGTTATGTTACATGTACATATATACAGATTTATATCTTTTTCCTTTTCCCTTCTCTTTTTCCTTCTATTCCCTCCCCAGTTACTTTTGCTCTTTGAGCAGTATTTTACCCTTACATAGCATTTATTGTAGATTTTAGATCATGTATACTTTTTCAGTTTCTTACACTAGGGAGGAAATATGGTATTTACACATGTGAGTTTCATTTATCTCACTTATGAGTATGGTCTCAAGTCGTGACCATTTACTTATAAAAGTCTCAATGCAATCTTTCTTCATAGCTGAGTAGTACTCTATTGCATAAAAACACCACATCTTTTTTATCCATTCATGGATTGATGGGTACTTGGGTTGTTTCCAAGATCTGGCTGTTACAAATCGGGTTGCTATAAACATGGGTGCACTGATATCACTGTGGTATGATGTTTTCAATTCTTCTGGGAAAACGACCAGAACTGGGATAGCTGGCTTGAATGGGATCTGTAATCCTAACTTCTTGAGGAATCTTTACACTGATTTCCACAGTGGTCGCACCAGTCTACACTCCCATCACCAGTGGAAAAGAGTTCCTTTTTCCCCACAGCCCCTCCAGCATTTCTTGTTGGTTGACTTTTTACACTTGGCCATTCTTTCTGGAGTGAGATGGAATCTCAGTGTTGTTTTAATTTGAATTTCCCAAGTGACCATTGATGTTGAACATTTTTTCATATATTTATTTGCCATTTATATTTCTTTCCCTGAGAAGTGTGCACTCATCTAAGATGCCCATTTTTGGATTAGGTCCTTGAATTTTAGGGGCCTGATTTCTTTTA
This sequence comes from Dasyprocta punctata, assembly GCA_004363535.1. Classification (NCBI taxonomy): domain Eukaryota; kingdom Metazoa; phylum Chordata; class Mammalia; order Rodentia; family Dasyproctidae; genus Dasyprocta; species Dasyprocta punctata. Next base: position 15,588 of record RJWM01035352.1, read on the forward strand.
ATTCTGTATATGTTTTAGATAGAAGTCCTTTATCTGATGGATGATTGGCTAAGATATTTTCCCAGTCCATGGGTTTTCTTTTCAATCTGTTGGAGATTTCCTTTGACATGCAAAAACTTTTTAGTAAGATGAGATCCCAGTTGTTGATTCTGGGAAGTGTTTCCCATGCAATTTCATTTTTGTTCATGAACTCTCTGCCTACTCCTATGTCATCAAGATTTTTACCTACTTTGTCTTCTAGTAGGTTTAGTGTCTCTGTTTCATTATTCAGATCTTTGATCCATTCTGACTTTATTTTAGTGCATGGTGATACACATGGATCTAGATTTAGTTTATGGCATATAGAAAGCCAGTTTTTCGAGTACCATTTGTTAAAGAGGGTATCTTTCTTCCAATGTACATGTTTGGCCCCTTGTCAAAGATGAGGTGGCTAACTGTGTTTGTATTTGTGGCTGTATCTTCTAATCTATTCCATTGATCTTCAGGTCTGTTTTGATTCCAGTACCATGTTGATTTTATCACAGTGGCTTTGTAGTATAGTTTCAAGTCGGGGATTGTGATGCCTCCTGCCTTGCCTTTGTTGCCCAGAATTGCCTTTGCTATTCTAGGTCTTTTCTGGTTCCGGATGAGTTTCAGGAATGTTTTCTCTAGTTCTGTGATGTAGGCAAGTGGTATTTTGATTGGGATTGCATTAAATCTGTATAATGTTTTGGGAGAATGGCCATTTTCATGATGTTTGTTCCTCCTATGCATGAACAGGGAATATCTTTCCATTTTTGGATATCATCTTCAACTTCCTTCCTCAGAGTAATGTAATTTTCACTGTGTAGATCTTTTACTTCCTTTGTTAGATTGATTCCCAAATATTTCATTTCTTTGGATGTTATAGTGAAGAGTGTGGTTTCCCTTATTTCTCTCTCAGTGAGTTTTCTTGTCTGTGAACAAGAATGCTATTGATTTTTGAATGTTGAACTTGTATCCAGCGACAATACTGAATTTGGTTATTACTTCTAGAAGTCTTTTAATGGATTTTTGGGGGTTTTCTATGTAGAGTATTGTATCATCTGCAAATAATAATAATTTTAATTCTTCCTTTCCTATCCTTATTCCCTTTATTTCTTTCTCTTGTCTATTTGCTCTGGCTAATATTTTCAGAACTATATTGAATAGTAGTGGTGATAATGGACTTCCTTGTCTTGTTCCTGATTTTAGGATGAAAGTTTCAATTTTTCTCCATTTAGCGAGATGTTGGCCATTGGCTTATGATATATGACTTGTATCAAGTTGAGTTAGAGACCATGTATTCCAATTTTCTGTAGGGTTTTTATCATGAATGGGTGTTGGATTTTGTCAAAAGCTTTTTCTGCATCTATTGAGATGATCATGTGGTTCTTGTCCTTGGCCCTGTTGATATGGTGGATTACATGTATTGATTTGTGTATGTTGAACCATCCCTGCATTCCAGGAATAAATCCCACTTGATCATGGTGTATAATCTTTCTGATAACTTTCTGTATTCTATTTTCCAGTGTTTTATTGAGGATTTTTGCATCTATGTTCATTAGGGAGATTGACCTGTAATTTTCTTTTTTGGTTGGGTCTTTCTCTGGTTTTGGTATTAGGGTAATACTTGTTTCCAGGAATGAGTTAGGGAGACTTACTTCCCTTTCAATTTCATTGAAGAGTTTGAAGAGTGTTGGCACTAAGTCTTCCCTAAATTTCTTGTAGAATTCAGTGGTGAATCCATCAGGGCCTGGGCTTTTCTTTGTTGTTAGGGTTCTAATTACATTTTCAATTTCATTAGCTGAGATTGGGTTATTCAGCAGTTTTACATCTTCTTGATTCATCTTTGGTAATTCTTAGGTTTCTAGGAATCTTTCCATTTCTTCTGTATTGTCGAATCTATGTGAGTAAAGGTTTTCAAAGTAGGTATTGATGATCTTCTGTATTTCCACAGGGTCAGTAGTGATTTCACCCTTTTCATTTCTTATTGCATGAGTCTAAATTTTTCTTTCCTCTGTTTGATAAGGTTGGCTAGGGGTTTATCAATTTTATTTACTCTTTCAAGAAACCAACTCTTTGATTCATTAATTCTTTGTATTATTTTCTTAGTTTCAATTGCATTAATTTCTGCTCTAATCTTAATAATTTCCTCCCTTCTTTGGGCTTTGGACTTGATTTGCTCTTCTTTTTCTAGAAGTTCGAGGTGCAGCATTAGGTTGTTTACGTGTGTTCTTTCCATTTTTCTGATGTGGAAGTTTAGTGCTATAAATTTCCCTCTGAGGACTGCTTTCATTGTGTCGCACATGTTCTGGTAATTTGTATTTCCATTTTCCTTCAATTGTAGATATTGTTTAATTTCTTCTATGACCCATTGGTTATTTAGGAGAGTATTATTTACTTTCCATGTGTTTATGCGGTTATTGTAGGGTTTTTTGTCATTCATTTCCAATTTTACTGCACTAAGGTCAGATAATATGCATGGAATTATTTCAGTTCCTTTGCATTTACTTAAGCATGTTTTGTGGACCAGTATATATTCTATTTTAGATAATGATGCACGTGCAGCTGAGAAGAATGTATATTCTGATGATGATGGGTGGAATACTCGATACACATCTACTAGGTACGTTTGTTCAATAGTTTGATTCAGTTCTGTCATTTCTTTGCTGATTTTTTGTTTGGTTGATCTGTCTCTCTGTGACAATGGGGTTTTGTGATCCCCTGTTATAATTGTATTATTGTTTATTTGGTTTTTCATGTCTATTAAGAATTGTCTTACATAGTTGGGTGCTCCCATATTTGGTGCATATATATTTATGATTGTAATCTCTTCCTCTTGAAGTTTCCCCTAACAAGTATGTAGTGAGTGATCTTTGTCTCTCTGATCATTTTTGGTTTGAAGTTCACATTGTCTGCAAACATATTAACTATCCCTGCTTTTTTCTGGGTTCCTGTTGCATGGAGTATTGTTTTCCAGCCTTTGATTTTTAGTCTGTGAATTTCCTTTTGAGTGAAATGTGTTTCTTTGTACACTGCATATTGTTGGATTTTGTTTCTTAACCCACTCTGCTAGTCTGTGTCTATTTATTGGTGAGTTGAGACCATTTACATTGATTGATATATTTGATATATACTGACTCATCCCTGTCATGATATCTTTCTGTTGTTGGTTTTCTACATTTTCTGCTTAATTATTTGCCCTGCTTAGTGGCTTCCTTTTGTTGGTGTTCTTAAGATTGTAGCTATCTTTATCTCTTTCTAGATTATCTTTCAGTACTCTTTGTAGTGTTGGTTTCATGGCCATAAATTTCTTCAGTTCTTTGTCATGAAAGTATCTTATTTCTCCATCAATTTTTAAAGATAATTTTGCATGGCACATCAATCTGGGTTGAAAGTTATTTTCTTTCAGGA
>RJWM01035353.1:0-19000 GCA_004363535.1 Dasyprocta punctata
AACAAACGGTAGCTCTTTCTATATTGTAAACTGGCCAGATCCATACCAGGAGATCTAGAATGAGTGAAATGTTTGCCAAGTATTAAGAAAGGTGAAAATAAAACCGTGTCATCAAAAGCAAGTAATGAAATTCATTTAAACTAAGAAAAGACATGGAAAAATTTTACTGATGGAACAAAATGAAGCTAGCATTTTCTTTGTGAAAAATACTCAACCAAAAATATTTAGAGCAGTGTAACACAAAAAATTAAAAGTCATCACCATTTCCCAACATGTAGATACTGTATAATCATTCTTATTCCATAACTTCCTTTCCATTCAGATTCTTGAAAATGCTTTCACAAACTTTATTTTCATTTTCTATAAAAAGTAACTGTATTATGAGACAATATTTTATCTTTTTGGATTGGGTATATTTCCATCTCAATAACTAGGTTTACACTGTCATGTTGCATAGTGTGTAATACAGTTGTGCATAAAATCTCATGCTTTGATCACTGATGGTCTGTATTTAAAGTCATTTCAAAATTTTGTCACAATAATGATATGAAAATGAAACCCCCACGAGTCTATACTGCTGCAAACAAAATTACTGTATAAAAATAAGTAAATATTCTGTTTAGAAGAATTAAAAAGCAATTAATTTATATATTCTACCTTCAAAGAGGTGGATTGCACAGTGACTTCTTTCTCTTATAGACTATAGAGAAAAAAGGGAAAAAATAACAGAAAAACCTGACCAATGGGTAGTGAAGTTTAACAGTGATAAAGATAAGTTACCTAGACAGTGTGGACCTCTGTAAGTGCTCTCAGATCGTAGTAACATACTAGAGATCAGATGACTTCAGTTAGAAACATTTATTTCTCAGAGTTCTGGATCAGGCTAGGAAGTCCAAGGTCAAACTGCTGGCTGCTTTGGTTCCTAATGAGGGTCCTGTTTGGACTTGCAGATGGATGGTTTCTCACTGTGCTCTGACACGGTAGAGAGATAGAAACATGATGTCTCCTCTTCTCTTCATAACAGTATTAATGCCATCATGGGCTCTCTCCACCATGAACTTATCTAAGTAATTCCCAAAGGACTAGGTCTACATGAACAGAGTTAGGGTCCAATCGATGAATCTTGACTGAATATTCCATTCGCAACTATAACCATGTGATGAAAATTTTACTTTAATTTTGGGGTTTTCTTCTTAAAAATATAGACACCAGTATAGTCATGCAAAAGAAAAGAATAATACTAATCAGACAAGTCTTACAAGAAAGGCATTCTAAAAAAGCCCTTGCCTGTACTCCTCAAAGCTGTCAATGCTATCAAAAATAAGGAAAGATTAAAACACAGACAAGAGGCACAATCCATGGAGTTGTGACCACTAACTATTATATTAGGTCACATCTTGGTAGAGATTTTGGAATAGAAGAAGGCCACTAGGTAAAATCTAAGGAAATCTAATTAACTTTTGGACTTTTGTTAATAGCAGTGCACCGCATGTGATCATTAATGGTAACAGATGCACACAAATCTTTTTACATGTATTTTTCTATTAATCAAAATATTTAAAATGGATTTCTAAAGGTAGTAAACATCTGGGGCAAAGTGTAACCATAGTTAACATGTTAAAATATTTTAAATACATATTTGACGGTTTCCCCTCGGCAGATTCCAATATGTACATGAACCACTGGTGAGTAGACGTTTATGAATATCATCTCCTAGTTAGAATAGAATAATCCTACAATTTTCAATTAGATATATTAAAATTGTAACATTTGAATGTATGTTTTAACAGTGATATTGACTGTCTCTTTGTATATTAATAAGCTTGTTCATATCTATTTGCGAGTTTATATGTTGATTAGGTTTTTACAGAGTTTAAAATGTTTTTGAAAATTAAACGTAAAGCCTAAAAGAAATATTTTAACATTTGAAGTATTACCACAGTTTGACAGTAGTTTTATTCTTACCCCTACCCTTATTTAAAATGAAATTTTCTGGTCGGGGAAGTAGCTTAGTGGCACAAGTGCCTGCCTGGAAACACGAGGTCCTGAGTTTAATTTCTGGTACAAAAAACATGTAAAAAAATATATATTTTACTGGTGCCTGGTAGTACACTCATGATGAGATGAAAATCTCCAGAATGGAGACACAATTTCTGTGTACTGTTTTAATTTTTATGTTGTATGTACCTCTGGGAAAGACACTTGAAGCTGCCTTCCAGCTATAGTTCTACTTGGAAACATTAGGAAGACTGTATAACTGACATGACTGTGGTAGATTCATGTGCTATTTAAATTTAGAACATGAAAAAATATTAAATACTTTCCCATATATCTGTATTTTTATTTTGCATGGGTTTTTGTGTGTAGGAGCAAAATTAATATCATTAACCAATATATATGATGAACATGATAACTTTCACAGGTACCAAATATGAAGGCAATTGTGAAAACTGAATAATTTTCCTAACTCCAAATAAAAAGATGCCAAGTATATATCATCTTGTATTAAAATTCAACTTTTATAGATTGCTACTTATTCTACTGTGTCTAAATTTGGTAATAATTTTCAGAATTATGTTGACATGACCTACAAAACTCTACAACTGTAATAACCCTAAACAAAATGAATATACTTTCTAAAAAGTCTCAAGTAATTGTGCTCTTCATAAATACCAATGACACAGTTCTGACTGTAAATGACATCCATAGCCAAGACTTAAACTAAAAATGTATATATATACTTAGAGCATTTGTGCCAAATGTCTTGGTTACGTTTGTCTCCTTGCTGAGACAAAACACCTGATCCTCAAAATTAGGAAAGGAAAGGTTTATTTAGCTTACAGTCCATACTCAGCTGGCTCCAAGGCACGGTGGCGTGGCTAAAGGGCAGCTGTTCCTGGCAACCACACAAGAGTGAAAAGGGCAAAAAGGGAAAAGAGCACCTCCTTCCCTTCCTTATATTGTAGGCTGGTTCCCCACCCCTAGACAGGTATGGCATCCACACTGCCAATCCCTGCACTAGACAAAGAACCAATCACAAATGCTAGACTAAGCTGACTCCAAGACTGCATGAGGCTTTGAGGGGGGATATTTAAACAAACCACAATACCAAAGATAGATCATTAAACAATATTTTGTAATTTTCTTTTTTAGAACTTTAAAGATCTGGGATAGTGTCCTTGTATTTCATTTATAGTCTATTAAAACTATAGATGAAAATACATAATTTTATAAAGTTCACATTGACCAAAACGAAACATCTATATCCAGAATTAGCCTATAGATCGCCTAAAAATTTCTAATTTTTAGAAACCTGATTGAAAACACTTGCTCATATTTTTGAGTACTTTTTATAAATAGACAATGAATGTTTAAATATAAAAATTTTTTATAGTTAAAGGTACATTGCCATTGATTCACATCAAAACACATTTCAAACATATTATCCCATAGTTCTTGCCAATTTCAAAGCAGGTCTTGAAGCACTCTTTTCAGAAATATTTTTATGAGATGTGATCAAAATATGGTGAATGCAGTGTGCCTTTCAACCAAAAGGCAGGCTCTTCTAATATTGACGCATATCGTCCTCCACCCTATTTACCAGATCTTTCACTAAGGAACTTCTATCTCTTCCTCAAAGTGAACAATGACCATGAAAGATAAAAGTGTTGAATGGATTCCAGACCACCACACAGTGGTACAACCAATTACAGTCATGAAAGAGGACTTCCAGAGCTGCTTCAGAAAGCGGCAAGAATGATGCAACAAATACGTTCGCAAGGAAGAGGAATATTTTGGGAAGGAATCAATGGCAATGTTTCTTTAGTAAGTTACTTTAAATTTAATTCAGTATAGTTTTAATTGTACATCATAGCTGCTGTGAAGGGTTTTAATGGCTGCTTTTATTTAATCCTCACATAACCTTACAAATTCAGTATTGGGGAACTCATACAGAGTAAAATAAGTCCTTTCCTAAAAATCTCTAAGCTACAGAAGTAGAGCGGTCATGTGACTCATGGAGCCTCTTTAGAGGCCAAAGCTTAGCTTGTGTTGGCCCCCATAAATCATAAAAGACACAAATGTAACACGGGAAGAAAGATGCTATTAAAATAGTTAAAACTGTGGAAAAATGGGAAAGCACAGGCAATGTGGATCAGCTGGAGTCATATTTTTAGACATTTAAAAATATTATTTATGTATATCTAATTTTTTTTAGGTCACTGAGTTATCATTTAGATAAATACCACACCAACAGATGTAAATGTCGTACTGTGGAGCTCACTGTGCAGCTGGAAATACATGTATAATTATAACATAAAAATCGTGATAAAGACACAGCAACCATGCATTGTAAGTGGTTACAGTGGGAGCTATCTCAATGCTGTGTAATTGGAAGACTCATCCCATGGAGGGATGATGAAGTTGGATTGGTGAATGAGAAGTCAGTAACTTGCTTACATGTAATTAGTCCAAGGTAGAACCGTTACAAAAGTATAAGGAGAAATATCAAACTGAAAGATTTAAATTTAAATTGTGCAATACAGAATAAGAAAAAAGAATGTAAAATGACCTAGAGAAATGCTCAGAGATTAAATCTTTAATACATATTAATTTTGACAACCATGGACCACCTTTATAAAATGTGTCACAGAGAGAAATATGTCTATATTTAAAATATATTACTATTTCCCCAGTGTGAGGAAAGATTCAAGGTGCTCAAGATTGGAAGAGGAAAGATGTGATAGAATCTATTACAGTAGTTCATGTTGGAAAGAGCATCTAACCAAAGTGGTTACATGAAGAATGGAAGACATATATAGAAGATATGGATGACCTACTATGGAAACTAATGTGATGTGGGAGGAAATGGTGAAAGGTTAACTGAAAATCTTATGGTTTGAATTTGTCTAACCAGATGGATGATGACTCCCACTCATTCAAACAGGGAAGGGTAGAGAAGGTCATAATGTTTACAAAAAATTTCAAGTTCTGTTTTGAATGACATGGGATAGAGATTCCTTTTGAGACGTACAAAAGCAGCAGTGACATAGAAACTTCTAAAATTTGGAATTTCTGTAAATAAGAAGGACAGGAAGGAAGGAAGGCAGCTACAGATGTGATTGCAAAACTAAACAGAATATCATGAAATGCTGAGAAATTATACCAAATCTTGGGCATCTCTAATATTTAAACTCTAAGAAGAGAAGAAAGAAATGAAGACACACATGGATGGCCAGAAATGTGATGTGTGGAGCAGACTAGAGGACTATATTATTTTTGAAAGCCAAGAGAAAAAAAAGAATGATTGATAATGCCTAATAGTATTTGAATTCAAATAAAGTAAAGCACTTAAAATGTGGATTTAAAATAACTACCTAGAAATAAACCAATGATCTTTGTATTTATACAAAGCTATTTATTTATTTTATTTTATTTATTTATTTATTTTTTTTGTGGCACCGGGGATTGAACTCACAACCTCACGCCTGCCAGGGCAGGCGCTTAAGGCACTGAGCCAAACTCCCAGCCCTAGTTTTTTGAGGCAGGGTCGCACTCGAACTCACAACGCTCCGCCTATCTCAGCCTCCCGAGTGCTGGGATTAAAGGCGTGCGCCACCACGTCCGGCTTATACAAAGCTATTTTAAAAAAAATTCACCCTTGTTTTTCTTTCTCACTGTTGCTCCGCCCTCTTCTTTTTTAAAATAGATTTTCTGCACTTTTTCTTGTTGCTTTTAGGAGAGGTGAAATGCAGTAAATTGGAAGAAAGATATAATCAAGAATGTGGACTACTAGCTTGCATAAGGCCTTGTGTGACATGTAGTAAGTTATCTACATAGTCTTATCAATTACTTACATATTCAGCCTTATGGAAAAGAACTTATTCTCAAATTAGCCATAAGTGGCTTACAGATAAGGCATTTGTAATGAATTTTTTTCAGTTTTAAAAATTAATCACACTTAGTGTAAATTAATACTTGAAAATAGAACTATGCTCTTATTTGTTTGGTGATTGAATGACCATCATCTGGTTTTTTGCATGCTAATATTCTGTTCATGGTCAAAAGTTTGGTGGTGATTGAATATAAAAATTCGGGAAAGGAGAAATGGAAGAAAGGAAAAGATGATATGTTTGTAGATATACACATATAACTGTTACTATGTATAAGTACGCAAGATAGATAACTATATACTAATTCTCTGTTAGTTTATCAGAAAGAATAGTTTGTGTTGTCATTATTTGATCGTCTGATCATTTTTTATCTGATCATAACTTGAGCAACTACTTCTAAGATAACAATTCTAATATATTGACAAGTATTGATTTCTTACTGCTTTTTTTTTGAAATTCTGTATTACTTTTACCTTTTTTTCTGCTTTGTTTTTTTAAAATAAAAAAAATTGGGGGGGAATGTTGGACTCATGAGAATAACAGACTCAAGCATGAAAACTTTTTGAGATAAACATGAATGGCTGGAAATAGAATTATTGGGGGGGGGCATTATTCGTAGAATTATTATGGAGCCCCAGTACGGTTTATTGTGTTGATTACATAGATCAGTGTTTTGCCTTTGATTTCTACTGTGATTCTAAACTAAAGAAGTTTATTTCCTTTTGCTTTCTTACTCATTCCACCCCTAATCATATATCTTCATGTCAGACATAATCAACACTATTTATGAAATTGTCTTTCTAATTTAGTGGGTGTTGGAAGAAAAAATGAATAATTATATTAGATGTCTTAAGACTTGCAGACCTCCATAAAACAAACTAATGGAAATAGACATACCTTTTTAAAGAAAATAAATAGAGGGATTTGGATTAGAACTCAGGGCACTTACTCCATTTTCTCATCATTTAACTGCAAAAATACTATTAACAGTCATTTAAAATAGCACAGAACATATCGGTGAAGAAGAGTGTGGGTGTGGGATGGAGCAGTTTTCTGGCCAAATTCCAAATTGGATAATTCTTTACCAACTTCCTAATGTTTCCTCTTATTTCTCTGGGACAATGCTCATTCTTTATTCTTCATTATTAGTCACCGTTATTTGCTGTCAAATATGTGCCATAGTATGTTTCCAAGATGCTTCACTGATATTCTAAAGCAGAGCATTCTAATTACTTTCCTGAAAAGTGATAAAGCAATCCAATATATGTAAATTGAGTATGTCCTTTGGCAACACATTTTGAATCAACAAGAACATCTAAAAACTTGGTATTGAAAATAGAATTTCATATTTAGTCATTGAAACTTTTCCTCAGTGCTTTACACCATATGTTGACATAAATGACTAGCAAACAGGAAACTCTGCTTGTTGCGGTATCAGTTTAGAAAAGCACTAAGAATCTTTAAAGGCATATTTTGAACTTAAACCTATTTCTTTGGACTATTGCCCTTCTCATACCCTTCCTCCTTTATACTTTAACAGAAGCACTCAAAGTTATAACGATGGAAAATCTGTCTTGACTTTCCATAATAATCAATATTTTAAGTGTTTTTAAAGTTGTTTTGATGGATTTTGTTTAAGTCTTTTTTGACTTTCTGTTTAAAAAACACAAAAGCAAATATACTCCAAGAGACAGTAAAACAAATCGAATATTGTACATTCAATCTTTTCCTAAAAGAAACAAGTGCACTGCTTTCAAAAATAAGTGGGGGGAGTGGCAACTGCTTTACTGGCTTTATCTTTTTCTTTATCAGACTTGAAATCATTCCTGAAAGGCAAGAAGAGTGTACTGTGTACATTTCTATTTCAACAAGTTAGCTAGTTTTTCTGTACTAAGTAGCATCAACAAGGTAAAAATGGAAAATAACCTTAAATGAAAACATTTATGTGTAAGAGTTTGAATGCAATTGATACACTTCTAAGAAGCAGATTCTGAAGTAGAAAAGATAATTGCTCCACTTTTTCCAATGGAAAAAAAGTATAAGTGAAAAGAAAGCATTGGATTTTATATTAAAAATATTAAAATAATTTCATAGACTAATTGTCAAGACATTCTATTTAAGAGCTATTTAATAATTTTTAATTCAGTCCTTGACAATTACATAAAAATAGCACATATTATTAGGATAAATGACCATGCGCAGTATCAAAATTAAGATGCTACCTAAACATATCCATGAATCTAAGTTATTACTGCTACTTACAAACTATGCCAGTTGTGTTTTCCATTTGAAATATCAAAGGATGTAAATTTTCATATAGCCCAAACTTGTTAGTTTTTAGGTACTAGTGAGAAGCTAAAGCTTGGCTCCTTTATTATTCTGTGTTCTTTAGCTGACTTTTCATTAATAACCATTATTTGTTCTATTCACTCTATCTGCTGAAATCACCTCTCTTCATGTCCTTTCTCCTCCACTCTACTTTTATTTCCCCTCTTCGTCCTCCTCTTTCCCTTCTTCTCTTCCCATTCTTGTCCCACTCCTTCTTTTAACACCCAAACACCAATAATGCTACTTTTCTGTTAATCAGCTAAAACTGTTCCATTTCTTGAAATTAGAATTCCATATGACTCAGCAATCCCCCTGCTAGGTATCTTCCCCAGAATTTAAGACATCATACTACAGTCATCCAAGCACACCCATGTTTATAGCAACTCAACTCGTAGTAGATACACAAGTTTAAATACTATATGGTATCTCTCATTTGAGTGAGGCAAAGTACAAATAAAGAGAATAATAAATGATGGGTAGAAAGGACAAGGATAAGGAAGTCACACAAGGGAAAAATTACAATGATTTAAGAGAGGGGAAAGAGAAAATTATAGAATAAAGATATGCTAATAACCTCAATTAATGTAAACGTTATATGTCATAAGATGAGTTAAGATTAATAGTATCAATAAGAATGAAAAATGGGAAAAGGAAATTGCAGGAAAGGAATAAGAGGAGAAGGAAAGAGGATTAAAAAAATAAAAAAGAAATCTTGGTAAACCACACCCCAAGATGACTGTAAACTGTATGAACTGCAAATATTTACTAATATAATAAAAAATTAAAAATTAAAAGAATTCAGTTCCTCTGTAGAAACTTTGAAACTGTACTCTAACTCTGCAAGCTAAAGCAAAGCTTCACTATGAATCTTGTCTGTTTACAATTATAACTAATTAAAGTCTCCTTTTTATGGCATAGCTGTTTGACTGTTTACTACTTATATGTAAGTATCAGTTTATATACTGATTATACCTGCCTTAGATTATGTTATCACTAATATCCAGTATTATTTTATGACAAAAGCATTTGAGAAGTTCTCTACCATTCTCTTTTTCTCATTCGTATTGCATTACATGTGATTTTTCTCCAGATGTAAGTAATTTGAGATGAGCATGCGCCTATGTAGTATCTAGACCAAAATAGGAAAGACTAGGGCTAAGATAGTACTTCATTAATTTTGTGTCACTAGTGCATAATAAAAAACAGAATTCAGTGCATATGTTGCAGTTTGGTGTCAAAATTATAGTCAAGGAGTCCATTGTAATTTAGACTAGAATTAATATTATGTATTAATATTAATATTAGTATTAATGTTAATTTTATGTAGGTTCATGCACCTCTTCTATTTTTCTAGGTAACTATCTTTATGTTCATATTTTAAAATACATTTTCTGTCTTTCTAAATTACACGTTATGATAACTGCTTTTATATTATTTTTTAATAATTGAGGAGTCACCTAGGATATTTTCTAGTAGTTGAATACTGTTATAAAAAATAGAAGAATAAAAAAGATTAAGGAAACGAATAACATTTCAATGCCTTTTACTAAAGGAATTTTCAAGAAATCGTTATCTGGAGGTAAAGTGGTAAGCATGGGGAGCAGAGTTATGTTTGAGGCATGTACTAGAGTTTGTAATTCTACACTGTCTCTTTCTATTCCACTTCTGTGAAAATAACTTAATGTGCTATCTCTGGTGAAAAGAAAATTGTCTGTGAAAGACACAGAGGAAAAAAGTGTTAAGAAACCATTGAACATCTCTAGATGTGTCTAGTCCTATGATTTGACTAAATGACAGCTCATTTGCTTCATTCACAAGGATCGGATGCCCCCAGAGACATCTAATAAAAATCCACTAGTTTGCCATTTGGGAGTTGGTGCAGCCCATTCCTAGGTGAGGAAGAAGTCTTAAGGATGGTGGCAATGTTTTTATTTGTAGATTTCTAAGTAAAATCAGCAGCAGCTAAAAGGCCTTTTACAAGGAGTGAAAAATAAATGAAGGAGGACAAAACCAGGATAAGAACTTCGCACACTGGGAAGTTAGAAAATACCGAGGTGTCCCTGCTTAGCTTACTCTTGGGAAAACAATGTGGGTAATTGGAAAAATGACTCTACAAACTAATATAAGAACTTCCAGCCCTGCCCCGCTCTGGCTATGCAGAGGGGCGAACTGAAAGAATATATATATATTCAAACAGTAGGCTTTTAAGGAAGAAGATTAAGCACATGGATATTCGCAATGCCCACACCCCACTTGAAACAGAATTTCTACAGTAGTTTCCTTCAGTTAGAAGTAGCTGTCCCTGAATATTCTGTAGAAGTAAAGCAAGTGGCAAGAAACAAAGCAAATCCAGAGTTAATCACTCCTGATCAAATATGGAGGCCGCATGTGAACAGCAAGGATGTAAAACACCTTTACATGTTCGACTCCAACACCCTTGGCACTCAGTTCCCACCTTCACAATCAAGAGCCAAGTAACTGAAACTCCTCAACCATTTGGTTTGATTTCTAGGAAAGAAGAAGGAGAAAATGGAAGTTGTTACTTGCAAAAAAGTGCACACTAACCCCCTGTCCACTCTTAAAGAGTTTTATAATGGCAGCACCCTTGAACTCCCATTATGTCTAATTCAGTGTTACCTGCAAGGAAGACTGAGAAATATAATTATTTAGTTGGCTACACAGACCCATGTTAAAAAAATAATGACCTACTTCTAAAGAACCACAGATGGTAGATTAGAAAGTAATCATTTTTGGGTACTTTTTTTTCTTAACAGAAAAATAATGTAGGAGTCAATGTTTACTCTGACTTTCTTTGAATTTTACAGGCTCTTTAAATTTGTGATCACTCACATTACAGTATCAAATGCCTCTACTTTGATTTTATAACTTCTAAAACATAAAAGAGATGATTTAAAAATCTCAGTAGTTTTATAATAAAATAAAATAAAATGGCTTTTGTCCTACTATGAAATGTGTGAATGGATGGGGTTGATTTCATTATGAGTCCCAACTATTTGCCTCTTTTTCTGTTTATTATTGGAGATTTGCATATCTTGCATCCTGCTATATGCTTTGCACCAACTTCCTGTAGGTGAAATTTACTTCTACATCCTAATGGCAAGTTTGGCCTGGTAAATCACTTCAGCTAATAAAATGAGCCAGAAATGTAGCAAGTCTATTCCTGGAGGAAGCTTTATGTCCTGTTATCTATTTCCACTGGCTATGTTGTTTTTTTTCTCTTGGCTATAAGAATAGCATGTTGTCAGTGGGAGTTTTCCTTCATTCTGTGTTCTAGAAGGACAAGGCACTTAGAGCAGAGGCAAAGCTTGTTGTTCACATGTACAGTGAACACAAGCAAGAACTCAGTATTAGTGTGTGCTGCTTAGATATTACTTATTCATCCTCACTGCACAACCGCAAGAGGATTGACTAACACAGGCACAAAGGGAACATTTTCTGATATACAAGCCCACAAATTAAGATTGCAATTTTTGATACTAAAACAATTCTTGGTAAGTAGTCTAAGACATTACCTGTGTCTGGACATCTTACTTCCTTCTTTTGAAGTTGATTTTTACTGTTATCAGATACTGTACCTGATGAAGTGGTCTTACATCATACACACAGAGTTGCCAAGGTAAGGGAAAATAAAATGCCTAGAACTATTCCTCCAATTTATCTTTTGCTTTTTCAATGTGAATTCTCATCCTTTCTCCAAATTCTCCTATTAATAAAAGGAGAATGACACATAGTGCAATTCACGCATAGGGTATCCAAGCAGGACTTTCGTTCTTTCAGAAATAGTTGAACTAAATCAAAGTTGTCTGAGGAAGAAAAAAATGTGACTTTCCTTTATTGTATCACACCACGTTGTCTGAACATGCTTCTAAATATCTAATAAAACATTTTACCACTACTAATTAAAAATGAGAAAAGAGTTAGCAGCTGTTTTGCTTTTGGGGGTAGTAAATGAAATTCCTTTAAAAATTTTCTGCATGAGTTAGCAGGTTACATTTTATTAGAATTCAAAGCAACTGCATTTGTCATCAAAAGAGATGATTTTAAGAAAAATAATTTATAGTTATTTAACTTTCCAACTTTTTCTTATTTTCCTTTTTACCCAAACTGATTCAATTTCAGTATCTCACTCATAATTCAAATATCTGGGTTCTTTTTTCAAATATATTATTCACAACAAAGATTTTAAAACAAAAAGGTGATCTAGGATTTGATGATTTGATAACCATTCTTTTAAAGTAGTCTTAAAATGCATTTGTAAAGGAAAACATTTTAAGGTTAATATGTTAAGAAAAGAAATTAATACCAAAATTTCTTCACAATCTCCTGAAAAGAGCTCATGATTTCTATAATACGATATTGTTTTTAATTAGGTCTAATTACCTCTAGAAACAACCTATTTGCATAAAATTAATTAAGAAAAATGTATTTTACACAAATCTCATGATTTAGGTGGAAATAATGTCATTTGCTTACTGTTGTACATGGAAAACTGTTCGAATTCCCCAACTATGAGCCTGGTCCATCCACTGCAGAAGGGACTGTGCAAGTGTCAGCAAGTTAGAGACAATACAGGTCACATAGAATTACATGGGTAATTAAAACCTTGTCTGAGTTTGAAGAGACATGAGTGAGGAAGAATCATCAGGTGCATGCTAAGTTGCCACCTTTAAAGTTTCAAGATGTGATGACAAGCCAAGGAATGTGACCCCTATAGAACAGAAAAAGCAAGTACAAGGGATTTTCCCTAGAATGTTCCGAAAGGGACACAGTTCTGTTGGCAGCTAGACTTTAGTAACACCCATTTCAAATTTCATCCCTCTGGAACTGTAGAATAATAAATCCGCATATTTAAGCCACAAAGTTTGTGGAAATTTGTCACAATGACCTTCATTTGGTAATGCACTTGCCAACCACCACTGCCTTTTCCTGGTCCATACACAACTAGAATACATGGCCTAGTTCTAGGGGGCTCTAAGCAAAATTTACTGCTGGGTACATGCCTGCGTGAAAGACGCAAACTAAAGGGGGACCCTCCCTGGTTTGATGTTCTAGCGCTATTGTTTTGATATTCTTAATAATGTCTGAATAAGAATTTCCACATTTTGGTGGTATAGAGTGTGCTTTTAAAACTATAGAAATGAATATGTGCAAAGATATTGAAGCTATGTCAATTTGAGGAATGAGCACCAAGATAATAAAATAAGCAGAATAAAAACATGAGGGGGCAAAGTGTTTTCCATTCTTTACTTTGTCTCACCATTCTGTTGATTGTTTTATTTGCTATGTAGAAGCTTTTCAATTTGATATAATTCTATGTGATGAGTCTTCATACTATTTCTTGGGGAATTGGGTTCTGTTCATAAAGTCCTATCTATACCAATGTCTTTAAGAGTTTTACTACTTTGTCTTCCAGTGGATTGTTTCTATTTTCACATCTAGGTCTTTGAGCCATTTTGATTTTATTTGGCACATAGTCATAGATTCAGTCTTCTACATGTGTGTAACCAGTTTATCCAGGACCATTTTTACTGAAGCTATCTTTCCTCCAAGTTATGCCTCTGGCCCTTCCATCAAAGATCAGATAACTTAACATCCCCAGGGTCATTTCTCATCTTCTGTTCTGTTTCATTGT
The DNA here is from genome assembly GCA_004363535.1 of Dasyprocta punctata. Taxonomy (NCBI): domain Eukaryota; kingdom Metazoa; phylum Chordata; class Mammalia; order Rodentia; family Dasyproctidae; genus Dasyprocta; species Dasyprocta punctata. The sequence goes on from RJWM01035353.1 coordinate 13,873, forward strand.
ACTGAGTGCCTTTAATGGGTAACTGAAATGATTAGACACGTTTTAGAAATACTAATGATCAACAATTACATGAGAAAATGTTCACCAGCCCCGAACATTAGAGAAATGCGTATCAAAACAGCACTGAGATTTCATTTCACTCCTGACAGAATGGCTCCTTTCAATAAATCAAACAATAATAAATGATGATGCTACAAAGAAAAAGGGACCCATCTCTATTGCTGGTGGGAGTATACGCTTGTACAACCACTATGGAAATCAGCATGAAGGTTCCTCAAAAATTATAAATTCCATTTTATCCAGTTATTCCTCTTCTGAGTATTTTCCCCCCAAAATTAGACATTATGCTACAGTGATACATGTATACCTATGTGTATAGCAGGTCAACTCATAATACCTAAAACTTGGAAGCAGTCTATATAGTCATCGATAGAGGACTGCATAAAAGAAATGTGATATTTATATACAATGAAGTGCTGTGCTGCCATAAAGAATGATAAATTTGCTTCATTTGTATGAAAGTGAGTGTAGCTTGAAAGCAGTTTTAAGTGTAATAAACCAGTCACACAAGCTTAAATACCACATAAATATCTCTTAAATGGGAAAACCAAAGAATAAACAACATACACAAATCAAGAAAAGATAGACAATAGGAAAGAGGGAAATTCACCATTGTCAAGTGGAGAGGAGATCTTGAGATGAAAGGATGGGAGATAGAAGGGTATAGAAGAAATTACAAAGAATTAAGATATCTTCTGGTTATGTACCTGCTCCCTACAATAAAGATAATCATATACACCATGAGAACAAACAAACAAAAAACACATAAACTTCAGAATTCTCCACTTCGTCTCTCCTTCAATTTTCAACATCAATTAGAGGTAAGGGCAAGGATGCAGACATTCCAGGAAATACAGGGCACATTAGATTGGGAAAACACAACACAAATATCTACTGAATGATGATATGGAGCAGAGCCCTCTGGTTTGGACTGATGTAGGCTAGAAATGAATTTGTTATTTTAGGATTGCTTATAACAACAATTGGACTCTCTGAACAAAATACCTGGGAAAATATCTTATTTCTAAATATAACAATAGAAGTAATATCAAGAAAAACAGTTACTCACTTGTCATAGTTGTTAAATAAAAGTAATTCTCAAGAATGTTAGGACAACCATGAACTTTTCCCTAGTTTACCCTACCTTTTTTCTTCAATATATAAAATCTATAGGAAGATAAGTAAAACTATAGTACAGGATTTTATTGTTCTCTAGTTCACATTATGGGAAATACACATTTTCTTGGTTTAAACTTAATTTTGAGAGAGTAGACCATCACAGTGATTTTAAAACCATCGGATTAAACTTACTGCTTTAGCCTATGCCTTGTATTTCTTTCCTCAGACAGGTCTTACCCCTTATTTCGGTAGCCAAGTAGAGAAGAGAAAATCACTATGTCAATTGTTTAGTTATTCAGAGTTAAGTTGGTTTAAAACAAAATTTGCTACTGCTTCTCACTTTGATGCTAATTAAATTTTAATTGTAGTAGCTCCATATCCATCTATCTGTCTATCTACCATCTACATTATATCTTAACATATACTTTCTTTTTTTTTGCACCAGGGATCAAACTCTCAACCTCACACCTGCCAGACAAGCGCTTAAACCACTGAGCCAAACTCCCAGCCCTAGTTTTTTGAGGCAGGGTTGCACTATGTAGCTCAAGTCGGCCTTGTGCTCGTGTTGTAGCCCAAGCCAGCCTCCATCTCACAACGCTTCGCCTACCTCAGCCTCCCGAGTGCTGGGATTAAAGGTTTGCACTACCACACCTGGCTTTTAACATACATTTTTATAGAAAATGTTTTAGTCAAGAGTGTCTATGATTGTTTTTCCTACGTTTTTAAAATGTTTCCCTTGATTATTTTCATCAGTGCCTTTGTTGTTTCCATCTTCTAATTAGGCATATATATAGTTAGATAACATAAACAGTAATAGAAAGTCTGGCAAAATAAAATACATTTGTAATTGATGAAAGGATTAAAAACACAGTTTAAATGGCTTGGATGTTTTTGTTTTAGACTAAATGAAATGTAAGTACATAGTCCCACTTGTTCCAAACAATGATTCTGCTTTTACTTTTCTGCTCCACTGAGATGGGAGACTTCACTGTCTGTGAAACTTATGACAAGGTTGGAAGGGAGATTGATTTTAAGGTGAGAGAGGTGATGTATGGAAACTACACATCACTGCACGTTAAAATTACATTTATAGCATCTACAAGAAAACATGCATTGCTTGAGTAGTGTGTGCTTAGCATTGATTCAGTAACATGTAATATGAGCAAACGCTTCTCTTTAGTTAAATAAAATTGTATCTAGCAAAGATAAAAGATACTTTGCTAGAATATTTATTGCAGAAATGATTTTTGTGTATTGAAAGCTTTATTTTACTCTTAATTAACACAATAACTTACAATATGCAATCTATTATGTTAATATATGTATACATCATAGAATAATAAAAATCAGTGTAATTATCATAACCATCATTTCCAAAACTTACCATTTCTTTGTACTGAGAATCTTAAAAATTTTCTCTTCAAGGTGTTTTAAAATATATAATATACTACTCTTAGCTATAGTTACTCTATTGTGTTACAGAATGGGCATTCAATTTTAAATATGAAAGGCTAGTAACTAAAGTCACAGGGAAATGAGTTATGAGTAAGGTAAAAGAAACACATGATTATATTTCAGGCAAATATAATTATGGCTCTAGTTTTCAATTATATTTCTGGGAAAAATATAATATTTATTGATATTTAAATCACCACTGTTAAAATTGAAAAGGTATTTTTGTCAAGAAGATTAGCTAAACATAATCTAAAAAATCATAGAGGTAGAAATATTGGAGAAAATATAGGTGATAAAAAAGTAATAACTATTGGAAACTTCACAAAAAAGTTTTCAACAATAATAATAAACAAGAAAATTTATATAATTTGCATGGTTTCATATTAAAATTGTCTGAATCATAAACACAGTGAAAGGAAAATGATCAACACCTAGACACATTGAGGTGAAATTACAAATCACTGCTATTAAAGGGAAAGTCTTAAAATTTTCCAGAAAACTATCAAAAGCAAAATAGAATAAAAAACAGCTCAATATCATTGTTCATATAAAATAATGAGGGGAATCTTCTTAGCTTTAAGTGAACAAAAGTTTTCAAACCAAAATAACTTTCATTATAACCCATCAGTAGTAATTTACTTAGGTTTCCTAGTTAAAACTAATTTTTACTGATATAATTGGAAATCTGTATGCAGTTAGAAATTCAGGGATCTCTTGAATACTTTATATGGTTTTTCTCAATAATACAAAGTCAGGATATTGACACTTTTAAGATGCAACTGTCTTGTTCAGAATTCTCCGTATCTTTCACTTGACCTCATGCCTCTGCATGCATGCACATTTATTCCATCCTACACAGTCTTGTCACCTGAATACATTTATCTATCACAACAGTCAGGATGCTGAAGAGTTCCAGCACTGCAAATGTTTCTCATGCTTTCCTTTTGCAATTAACCCTTCTGTCTTAGTTATTTTCTTGTTGCTGAGATAAAATACTCATTACCCAAGTTTAAAGAATGAATGCTTTATTTCAGCTCATAGTTGGTAGAGATTTCTGTCCCTAGTCAGCTGGCTCCACAGCAAGGTGGCATGGCAGAGGGGCATCACAGAGGAGAAATAGCCTGTGGCCTGGCAGGGCAGCAGAGGACAAGCAGCAGCTACCTCTTTCTGTCCCTATATATTCTAACCAGACTATGTGCATTTTGAGTGGTGCCATCTGCACCCAATGTGGGGTACCCTTAATTCCAACATCACATTTTGATTCCAGTGTCACACACCCTAATCCAGCCACTTTTAATAAGTCCTACCTATGACAACAGGAGGCTTTAGGGGAACATCTAGAAACAAGCAAAAGCACCTCTATTTCTCCATTCTACATCATACTCATTTCTTTTTTTGTTTGTTTGTTTGAGACAGAGTCACACTATGTAGTTCATGCTGGCTTTGATGTCACTATACAGCCCAGGCTGGCCTTAATCTTGCGGTGATTTTCCTACGTGAGTGTTGAGATTATAGGCATGTGCCATCATGCCTGGCCCCTGGTCAGCTCTCTGCTTCACCAACCGCCCTATTTTGGGTTTTTTTGTTGTTGTTGCCGTTGTTTTTATTGTTTTGTTTTCTACTTTTTTGCCCATTTCTTCTCGCTTGGTTTTGCACTCCTTTCTAACCCCTGACCATGACTCATCTCTTTCATTTCTAAGTGTTGTTATTTTGAAAATGTTACATAAATTGAATCCTATGGTATGTAACATTTTATGGCTAGATGTATCACTAGTTGTAATTCTATGGTGATTATTTCAAGTCGTCCATTTTCAATAGCTATTTCTTTTCACTGCTGAGTAGTATCCTGTTATTGATGAACACAGTTTGTTTACCTTTCATCTGAAGGATCTTCTGGTTGATTATATTGTTTATCTCTATAGAATAAAGCTGCAAAAACAACTGTGGAAAATTATTTGTGTGAAAATTAAGTTTTCCTCTTCTTAAGTAAATACTAAGGACTTTAATTGCTGTGAGGAATGATTTTTTCACATTTCATTGTCTAAACACACTTCCCTAACTATTTTCAAGAGTGACTTTACAACTTTACATTTCCACTAGTGATCCAATCTTGCCAGCATTTAATATGCCACTGTTCATTTTTCTACATCATTCTCTTAAATACTAAGCGATTTATCATTATATTTTAAATTTGCATTTCTTAATAACAAATGCTGTTAGTTATTAATGCTCTTGTTTACCATCTACACATCCATTTTATTAAAATACCTGTTCATGTCACTTGCCAGTCTCTAATTAGTTTTTTTTTTTTTTTTTTTTTTTTTTTTTTTTTTTTTTTTTTTTTTTTTTTTTTTTTTTTTTTTTTTTTTTTTTTTTTTTTTTTTTTTTTTTTTTTTTTTTTTTTTTTTTTTTTTTTTTTTTTTTTTTTTTTTTTTTTTTTTTTTTTTTTTTTTTTTTTTTTTTTTTTTTTTTTTTTTTTTTTTTTTTTTTTTTT
>RJWM01035354.1:0-18998 GCA_004363535.1 Dasyprocta punctata
GATGCCAGCTAAAGCAACACCAGAAAACTGTAAGCCAAGCTTGATGGGAGATTTGGGTTGGAATTCAGAATACCAAATAGAAATGCAGAAGGTAAAGACCAGAAGTTTGTGGTTGGGAACAAGGACTCCATTGGCAGATGAACTGGAGACCATGTGCATGTGTGTTATGGACTGACAGAAAATTTCTCTATATTTTGCTCATGTCCTGAGACTCTGCAGTAGACTGAGATCAAGGGTGGCTAATTATGGCAGGGAAAATTTCAAGGCAGCCCAACTTTCAGGCTGTAGCATGACTTCTGCTTGCTACTTTTAGCAAGATCCATGAAAAGCAGGAGAAAAGCCACGTTGAGTAATTTGAAAAATTCTGCTGCTGACCAGAAAGGAAGCACCTGTACAGTGAACAATAAAATTGGTGCTTATAAAATTCTGGCCAAGATAGTTTGGCTGATGAAAAGATTAGCCTTTCAAAGAAACTGAATACTTTTCATGAGAATAATAGGAAGGATACCTCCAGGGCATCCCTGGAATCATCAAATCCTACTCTTTGGAGACTCATGAGTCCAAAAGTGAAAGACTTCATTTTGAGAAGCCCCAAATTACCCTGCTCATGAATTGATTAACCAGGATTCATTTCACAGTGCACAGCCATCCAGGTACTTGGAGACCTCTGCACCCATGACCCAAGGGAATTTGGCTGTTGCTCACATGGCTACAGATCTTGGTGTCATCCACATGGTCCTGATTTTACAGGCATGTGGAATACTTTCATTGTGTTGTCAGGGAGGCTTTCACTAAGATTTTAGAAGGTCCAGGAGGCCAGGCAGTGTGCTCCTGAGCAGGCAGTGCATGAAGCTTTGAATGTGAAGTCTAAAGTGCAATGGAGAGCCCAGAAAGTTGGAGAATCCAGAAATGTGGGATCTCCACAGAGAAAAACTATAGTCAGTAAGCAAAGTCACCTCAGCAGAGAAGCCACAAGGGCTGCCATAGGCAGTACAATGGGATGGGAGAACCCAGCCCCTTTAGATCACACATCTTTGCTGTTGGTCCTGCACATGGAGATACAGGATTTAAAGTTTGGCCTGCTGGGTTTTGTTCTTTCTTTGGTCCAATTCCTTGCTATCCCCCATTACTGTCTTTTGGAATGGAAATGCTTGTCCTATACCATTGTATGTCAGGAGTGTTTAAACTTCTTTCTGAGTTTTACAGCAGGTCACAGAGTTTGCCTTGTGTCACAAAAGATTCTTTAGGTGAACTTTCCAGCAGTGTTGCAACTCTTAAAACTTGGGAAACACAGATCGTCTTGGTTACTTCTCTCTTGTTACTGGGACAAAATACCCAACACCAAAAAATGAAGGAAGGAAAGGTTTATTTAGCTGTTTGTGGAAGTTTCAGTCCATAATCAGCTGGCTCTAAGGCAGGGTGACATGGTACCAGGGTAAAACTTAAAGGCAGCAGCTGGCAAAAGCAGCCAGAGCAACAGGGGTGGGGGACAAACCTCTTCTCTTTTATATTGCAAACAGGCTACCTGCCCCCCAAGGTGGGTATAGCACTCACACCACCTCTGTGCCCTCCTCTGGCACAGGCTGAGGATATTTACAAAGTAAGGATCCTAGCTCCCTGTTGAGTCTCTTAGTTAAATTTATAAACGTCTCAAGTTGACACAATGTATCAACCATAACACAGATGGACTAAATGCATTTTGCATAAAGAGATGCATATGAATCTTCTGAGGGCCAGAAGCAAAATGTTATGTTTTGAATCAAAAATGTCCTCCAAAGGCCTCATTGGGCACTATAGCTGATTTGCTGTTAAAAGGTGGGGTTTAGTCAGAAGAGATGAGTAACCGGGGGCATGACAAGTCTTCCCTTCTTCCCTCCTTCCAAGTCTTCCCTTCTTTCTCTGCTTCCCAGCCACCATCACATGACAATTTTTCTGCCATGCTCCTCTACCATGTCCTTCCTGCATTAAAGCCAGTCAGATATGGACTAAGACTTCTGAAATATGGGTCAAATAAGCATTTTGTCATTGAAATTGTAGGTGTCAGATATTATGTTCCAACAATGAAAAAGTGAATTAAAACAAGACACTGACACAATCCCCACTAAGGAGGGAAGACAGATTATATAAATTGAAAGGAAAATGAGAGTTTTAGAGGTTATATAAATGAAACAAAAGGTTATTGGGTACAATTCTTGTTTTTATGTTGACTACCATGCTTGTTGATTTAGATCTTATAAATATTCAAAAGAAAACTGAATGGTTTTCTACAAAAAATTGATCATTCTTAAAACTGCAAGAATAGGAAATATTTAAAAAAATTAAACTGATTATTTACAAAATCTATAAGATTTATAAAATCTATAATCTATAAAAAGATGTGTGTGTTCCCCAAAGTCAGAACCATCTCAAAGACCGCGGCTCCCTCACTAACTGGTTTCCGTAAGGTTGCTGCATCTTCCCATCACTTCTGTGCCCATTTTCCCGGGGAAGGGGTAGAGATTCGCTCACACTGTAAATCTGGGAAGGGCCATCTGCTTTGCTTATCTGGGCCCCAGCCTTTCTCCGCTCCAGAGCTTGCTGCCTGAAGAAAACACCACTTACTTCTTCTTCCTGCTCTGTCCCTGTGAAGGGAGGTGGATGCTGGTGACAAGGCCAGAGCTGTTCTGACTGTTGAGTAAATTTCTCAAATCTGGGATTTGCTTACCTGTGCATTTGAAATACACATTAATCCACCACTTTCTCAAATGGTCTCTATTGGTAGTACTGATGTCAACTTGGACTCATTTTTACTCTGCTTTATTTATCTCTTGTTTTAGTGGAGAACATGGAAATTTATTTAATGTTATTTAATGGAAATTGTCTCGTAGAGGCTAATGTATTGTCATAATTTCCATATACCCTTTATTAATAATAAATAGTTATGCAGTTAGATATAATTATTGCTGAGAGATTAGTTTACCAAATTGAGCTCACTATATTAGAGTCTTAAAAATAGGTGCATGAACTAACTACATCTTTAAATTGAAATGTGTTTTGTGTATGTTCACTTGTATTTCCTTATCAGACATTATTTAACTCCTTAAACCTGAGTTAAATCTCTGCTTTCCCCATTTCTCTATGAAGTATTATATCTCTAGTGTGGCATTCATCCAAAGCTGCCTTGTCATGCCAGTGTTCGTGTATTGCTCAGTGGAGACCAGGGGCCATGGTATTGTAATTACATGCTTCCAGTTCCTACATATGTGCCCTGCATGTAGTTTGCTCAGTAAGTATTTATTGAAATAAATTAAATCACAGTGTTTCCTTGGAGGCTAGCAAAGCAGAAAACACAAATTGCTTTATTAATAATTTAAAGCTAAATACTCAGATAATAAAGTCACTTTCATTCCACTTTACAAAATATTTGGTTAGAATTGTTTTGTTCTTTTTATAACTCTACATTGACCTACATTTCTATGATGTTTTGCATAAATTTAATTTCAATGAATTAAATAAAAGTTTATTGAACATTATTTAATGGAACCTAGAGTGAATCTTTCTGTACAGGAAAAAATATTTGGTAATGGGAATCTACCTCCTGCATAAGTTTTTCCTGGTGTTTTTCTTAATATGTTTTTAATATAATTTTTCCTCTTGTTCTTTTAAGAACTTAATGACAATATAATGATATTTTCAGAGTAGGTGGTGACGTGTGAGTTGCTCAAATTGATTACATTACTTTCTTTTGACAATCCTAACTATCAAAATAAGCAATTTCTACTTAGGCATTTTAAAAAGAACAAGTGATTTTGTAGAATTTCTAGTACCATAGAATAAACAAAAGGTTAGAATTAACATACAGCCTGTGGTCAGCCACTTATTAGTTGAAAGTTTGGTAAAGTAACTTCTTATGGATAATTTTCACATATACAAGAGGGATGATAAATACTTCATTCAATAATTAATCTCAGGCATGGTGCAAATTATTAAGTCTGGAATATTATTATCAAGATTAAGTATGTAAATATGCATTTTAATTTTAAAAGCCTCCATAAATCTTAGTTGTTATCATTATTTAAAAAGGAGTACATTAGCAGGTGTCACCCTCTGGTTTCATGCTTACTAAAAAGATATCAATAAATTATCTTGTTTCAATAATTTCCTACTGACTAATATTAACTCCTGGTACATAATTTTGATTAATATTAACTCTAATATCTCAATGCATTGGTGAAATGCCACCTAATAATCCTACAAGCCTTAGTGGAATAGAGTTTATAAGAAATGAAACTCAAAGTTATAGCTTAATGACTTCAGAAGCAGCCTACACCTAATAATTTTATTGGCAGGAACAGCAATGCAATCTTTCTGAGTCAGTAGGGTTCATTGATGTGATAAGTGGCTGTACATGGCTGTACCTATTACCCATTGCTCCAGACCTCAAGGAATGTGTGCTATTGTCATTTTGCAGGGTTACCCCAAATCATCATGCTCCAAACGTAAATTCTTTGCTATAGAGTGTTAGAGATGTTTCAGATAACTATACTACTAATTCTGTTAGTTCATTAAAAAGAATGGTTTGTGTTGTCGCTGTTTGATTGTCTGATTTTTTATGTCCATATCTCATAACTTGAACAACTACTTCTAAGATAACAATATGTAACATATTGACTAATACTGATTTCTTACTGTTTTTTTTTTGAAATTCTATATTCTACCTTTTTTTGTTTTGCTTTTTTAAAATTAAAAAAAAATGGAAAAAAAAGAGTTAAGAAGCTGTTTTGCAAGATCCCCCACCCCAGGCATTGTCCTCCAGTGTCCTGGGTTACGGTGGAGCCGCTGCCAACCAAGAAACAGGAGCACAGTTCACAACCTAGAACACCATCGTGCAGAGGCGACTGTGGGCCCTGTCGCTCCCTGCATCCCAGCGCAGCCTGCTCTGCATGCCGTGCTTGTCCGTATTGTTCGCAGGCACACACGGAGGCACTCTTAGAAAGCCAAAACCATAGCACGGCCTGAGGCAAGTAATGCCTTTTGAGAATCCAATAATGGACTCTCATTGCCTGAAATTTAGAGTAAAGTTCAAACTCCTTGGCTTGGTGTACAGAATATTTTGTAATTTTACTACTTTTTGACCCTGCATTTTTTATTACTTTCTCATAGACAAACATTAATCTAGCCATACCAAAATACATGCTGTTATTGTCAAAACACCAGGTGTGATAAAAATGTGTTTAAAATTTTAAAAAATTATTAGAGTAAAAAGAAACATTGCAATTAATGCCCCTCAAAACACTTCCCCTTTGAATACACTTATCTCATTTTTCATTTAATTTAAACAATAACTGTATAGTTTGATCACGCTGTATTTTTCGTCTCCTGTGACCTGTTATCTCCTCTCCATTCCCCAGTCTGAGCTATCCACTTGATGAAGTTCCTCTCGCTTGGACCCTCTTCTCTGTTCTATGTTATCCCAGGAAATATTTGTTCTTAAAGAACTGAAACCTGTTCAAACTAGTATAAACAACGGTGTAACACATTTTAAAGATTAATAGCAGGTCTTACGTAAGAATTTTATGATCTTCTTAAGATTTTAAACCCGTCAATTGACTCTATCAGCATCTTATATTAATTGCTAGTGGAAAATAATCCAACCAGAAATCTTTATTCCTTCATTGTCTATAGGCAGACTCAGCTGTATTACATTATGGCAATGTAGCAGTCGGAGGGAAGTCAAGGACGTACCTGGTGAAGAGTGTGGGAAGAGACAGTGAATTTTTCTCTTTGGTATTCCGTTCACATGGTCTTCATCAGTCTCATAATTCTTCATGGGGCATCTCTTGAGGTCTAGATGGTGGATAATGTGAACATGTATGAAGTATATGTCATGCATCTTGGATCCATCTCAGTGACACAGCAAATGGTTACCTTTATTCTTAGTTCCTTACATGGAAGTAAATATTTTTTCTCTTGATTTTTGTTTTTAGTGCTAGGATTTGAACCCAAGGCATCACATATGCAACACAAGGATATTACCACTGAGTCACATCCCTGGCCCAGAAATAAGTATTCAAAAACATTTATTGAATCAATGAATGAGTGTGATCAATCTAAGTTTACTGAAGTCAAGTGAAACTACTGGAAGAACCCCATTTCTACTTCATCTCTCTCCATAACCAGATATTAGGAAGAAAAAAACTAATTTCTATAAAAAAAAATTGTCCTTTATAGCAATCCTTGCAATGTCATATGCAGTATGAGACTACTGAACCCAACTGAGAAGTGAAGGAAGCCATATTGAGTTCGATAGTCTTTTTGAAATTCCTTGAATAGTCAGGTTGTAAGTGTCTAACCAAAGAAAATTCTGGAGCAAAAGGGTTGTTAACATATTCTTTCCTGACCTTAATGTATACTTTGCATTTTCCTGCAGCCAAAAGTTATTCTGGATCATTTTCAGGTCTGCCAAGATCAATAGGTCTTTCCATTAATAGCAAAGTAAATGGACACAAAAAGTACTGATAAATCTTTTGAGAGAATGGATCTGGTAAGGAGAAGGTCACTCAAGAAACAAAGCAACAAAAACAAGCATGAGTCAGGAAACTTATTAGTTTTCCCAGTTCTGTCACAGGTGAAGCTGAACACCCCCCAAGATTTTTTTTGTTTCTCCTGGACTTTGGTTTTTTAACCTATAAAATAGTTATAAAATGTCTAGACTTTACCAGGACACACACAATGGAAACACAATAGATTCCCTGAATCCCACCAAAATTCTGGTTTTCTATCACATGCCTCAGGCTTCCAATTCTGTGTTACTTAGACTCTTTTAGCAAATGAGTATCACAAAAAATGACCAGTTAGCTCTGGAGAACACAATAAAGTAAAGAAACTTCATTGGTCTCTCCTACTTTAAAACTACCCTAAACAATAAAAATAAAAAATGATTAAAGAGGCAAGCCAGTTGCTGTGACTAAAACATAAAGTGTGAAGAAAACTAGTTTCAGGTGGTGAATTTAGACTGCAGCTGAGCTCTGAGAGTTGACTTTAACTGCTTAGTGCTTGGTAAAGATGGGAGTATAGGACATGCTTCTGAAAGAACTGACCAATAATTCTTGAATTGAAGTGATATGCAGATATGGACAGACTTTAGGAAAAAAATAAAAAAAGAAGAAGAATTTCCTCTTACAACCCCAAAGTCAAATACCAGACCTATAGAGAAATTGGAACAGAAGGGCAATAATGACACAAATATGCCTCATTGCTTCAGGGGGCCTAATAAGACTCAGGAAGCTGGTCAAAAGGGAGATGGAGTTCCAAAGGGAGGGAAAGCAACTATTCTATTTCTGTAGAGGAGCCCTAGGGATTTAATTCCAGACCTTCATTCTGAAGCCCAGTAGTTTCCATGACAACAAGATCAAGAATAACTTTAAGATAGAAAACAATAACATCATGAGAAAATACTTGATTTTTTAAAAAATCATTTGGGCTCAAAATTCAGTAACAAATTCCCCTTCCTTCCTATCCTCCTGCAGACCTTCAGCATTCAGACAATATCTTCCAAAGATAAGGAAAATCTAGGTAGAAAGAAACTGGCATGGAAATTACATATACTTACGGCAAAAAAACAAAAATTAGAAGAAAAAAATTAGCCATAAAAAAAGATGAATAATACATTCCAGAATTGGAATTACATCAGGAAATAGAGGAACAAAATCATTGGGAGAGCAGTATTCAATAATAACAGGAGCTAAGTGGCTTTTTGACTCTTCTAAAACAACAGTTTGCAAAGAAAAAAATATAGGACACATGAACAAAAGATTAAAATATCAGCATTCAGTAAAAAGAAATAAAGATAAAAAACTACTGAGCACATGCAAGTTATAGTCCAAAATTAGGAAAACTTTACTTAAAATACAGGTCCAAAAATTCTCACACAATTAGCAGAACACAAAATCATAAAAAGGAGAAATGATCTGTGGAACATCTTCAAAATTCTATATTTATACATATCAAGAGAGAAATTTTTAAAAATCAGAAAGAAAGCTATGATTTGGAAAAAAATGTTAATATGTTTTACATGAATATTATAGATTAGTAATAAAGACTATAATTTTTAAAAAGGGACAAAATCTTGAACCAAGACTTTACAGAAAAAGAAAATTTCAAGTAAATATATGAGAAGTTGCACAGTGTAATGAGTCATTTGGGAAACAAAAATTAGAATCATTATTTTAATTTCCATCCTATTTATAGTGTGAGAGACTATTTATTCCTACCAGAAAGGCTAAAAAGATAAAGGTGGCTAAGAGCAAATGTGGCTGAGAATGTGAAGTAATGTTTACTCTTACTCATTGCTGATTGCAGCGTGAACTAGTGCAACCACTTGGCAGAATGGTGTAGCAGTGGCCTTCATGATAAAAATGCATCAGGTCTATACGTAGGTGCTGTGCTGTGACCACACCCACTGAGAACTCGGCCAACAGTGAGGGAGAACCAGGGCCAAATGAGTCACAGCCCTCTGGGTGATTCCTATTCTTTGGATTTAAGGACTTTGGCTTTTTGGTCTTCTTAGTTCATTGGCATCATGGAGCAAAGAGGATTCATTGCTGTATCCGTATCATTTTTTGTTGGAATCTCTGTTCCACAGAATATGTGACTGTTACAAAATAAATGATCATTGTAAACTACATATAACAACTAGACCACTAGGCTACAAGGGGGTTGCTTGGTAGTAATAGTAAGTGGCAGACAAATCTGTGATTGGAAGTAGGGAGCTGTATGACAGAAACATGATCCTGGCCTGGAGACTGGGCAAGAAAGGAGCTCGGGGGTCTTGGGAAACCACCAAGGAAAGCTGGGGATATGGTTCACGGAGCCAGGGAGGGCAGGAGAATCCCTGCCGGAAGTAGGAGGAAGGAAGTTACTCGTGATAACCTAGAAAATACAAAATACACTTGGCACACTTATTCTCCAGGCAAGGAGATTTCTAAGAGTGTCAGAGATACTCCGGGTCTCACCCAGGTGCCTGTACTAAAGGAGAGAGAGACTTCGCTTTGAATTTGGAAGAAATATAAGTGTTCAGAATAAGTTTTCTTCTTCCTCATCAAAGTAAGAAAAGCCATTTGGACAAGACTAAATTCAAAGTGGACAGTCTGTTAACCTATTGGGAATAAAAACTGAACACAGCAGAAGTGAATCCTAGTGACACTGAGACTTGGCCAGGAGACCTGGCCCAGCATCTGTCTTGTTGCTCAGCAGGTCTGTGCTTCTGGTTGGGAGGTCCAAGCCCCCTGGTGAGGCTGTGCTCTGAAGAGGCACAGACCCCATGGAGATGCCTGGCCGGTTCTCAGTTCACAGCCGTGCCAAGGGGCCACCGGCACCCACCTCACCTGCCAGGCACATGTGTGGAGGCACTTGCAGGTGACCCCAGTTCGGCCCTTGAGTTGTGCTCAGGTTTTTCATCTTGCACAGGCGCTGGAAGATGTGGGATGGAGAAGAACTATCCCTGCTCTGTGTCTGCAAACTTAACCCCAAAACCAATGATAAGTGATTATCTTATGCCACTGGGTTTTGGGAATGGTTTGTAGGACAGCAATGGTAACAAAAACAATACAATAAGGTGAAATTGTCCATTTCATCTAAATTGTCAGATTGGCCGACCTAAGGTTGCTCCCAGTACACTGTTAACATCTGCGGCATCTGCGCTGATACCACTTTCTCCTCTCCACTGCTGGGATTGGTCTTCCCTTTTTATCTTGTGGAGTGTAAGCAGGAGGTTGTGAATTGTGTTCATCTTTTCAAAGAACTGCCTTTCGGCCTTCATTTTCTTCATTGTCTATAATTGTTTTTACTGTGTTGTTTTCTTCCCTTATCTTTATTATTTCTCCTGACTTATTTACTTTTAGTTTATTTTGCTGTCTTTTTTCTGGCATTATGAAGTGTAACTTGAGTTCATATATATCTTATTTTCCAATACAAGCATGTAAAACTCTACATTTCTCTCTAAGAACTGCTTTAGGTGTATTCCCTAAATTTTGACGACTTGTATTGTAGTGCTTGTTTTTGTAGTCAATTCCAAGTTCAACTTTACTACAATGAATTTTTATTTTTATTTTTTATTTTGGTCATTTTTGTTTTTATCAAACACTGTGTCTCAGGGAGAGAGAGCAAAAACATGTTAATACAAACATAGTCCTATGGTATAATAATGTCTAAAAGTCTTGCTGTCCAATTTCGTATTAATTTTTCTGTAGTGGGAACATATTTTAAAGTAGCATTTTTTACTGTAAAATTAGTCAATAATTATTCTAGAAGCAGTGGAATGTTCTGTGTCATCGCATCATCAAATTTTCCTTTAAAAGGGGTGAGAAAAAGCGGGCACATTAGTATTAGCAGAGACAAATGATAGGCGAGAACGGCCGGTCCTGCAGTGCCCTTGTAACATATGGTGCTTAATTTTCTCATTACCCAGTGAGTCCTGAATGCTTCAGCTGCCCTGCCAGGAGAGAGGAGCACCTGTGATTTGCCTCAGCCAGGGAAGTAACAGCAGTTATGGTTCAGCTGATCAAGAAGTAATATTCAGAGTTTAGCACTGTGTTTCCTTTGTTGGCTAGTTCTTACTAAAATGATTCCAAAGCCAGTGGTATTTTGATATGCAAAAGAAAGTCTTTAGTTTATATTATTTTTTGCAAAAGTACTTTATTTACAAATTCAATATTTTATATAACCTACACATATTTTATATAACCTACACAAGACTCTATATGGTTGGATACACGAGGCTGGACATTTGTTTAATATTTGCAAATTATTATTTGTTTCATATATACTACTTCAGCAGTCCGCTCAGCCCTATAAAGGGAAAGTTTTCCCACCTTTTTAGTGCATGTGGGGAGGGAGAGTGTAGTGTGTAAAAAACTAATCAAACATGAATAAACAGTAATAAGCAATTATGTTGGCTTGTACACCAATTGTGGGAAAGGTCTGTGCCAACACAGACAGACATCAATTATAGAATTGACAGCACTTGGTGATTGAGTGCAGAATAGGGTATCTGTGACTGTGGAGGAGGTGGTATCATTTGATAATAGAGATCACAACAAGAAGAATGAGTTTGAGTGCCAGGAGTAGATATGAGTTCGGTTTTAGGTAAATGGAGCATAAAATACCTGTAAGGTATTCACATGCAGATATTTAATGGAAAAGTCTGGTACATTCTGAGCTATCATCTATTACTTGTTTATAATTTATCTCTATTTATACATCGTACTCTATTGTTCTTTGCTTTAACTGGCTAAAAGTGTGAAACTGTTCAGTGTATACTGCTATGAAATGCAGAGTAACTCAGGTCAGTCATATTGAGATAGTTTTATATATGCTGGAATTGAGTCAATGGTCTATGTTCACCTCATGGCAATCTATAGATGACTCACATTAGATCCGCTGAACATTCTACCCATTAGCCTTCCAACCAAGCTCAGAGATTATTCAGAAAGAACGGCAGGGACCCTCTGCAGCCTTCGGACGGCAACACGAGGTGCTCTTCTGCTCGCCAGCCACAGCACCTGAAAGTATTCTCACACATCAGAAAACCGTCGTGCACGGGGCTGACAGGTGCCTACTCTTTACAAAGCCTTCCTGTTCCACAGGCTGCTGATGGCTCCTTTCTCACACAGGGAGGGCCACTTCTTCCGAACTGAATTAGACCCCAGGTGGCCCCCCATTTCCATCTCCTGTCCCTCCGCCATTCCCCAGTTCGCTTCCTCCACACAGACTTTCTTCAGAGCCCTCAATCCAGCCACGCTTGCGCTGTTTCGGGCCTTTGCACTTCGTTCCCTCTGCCTAGCACTCTCTCCTTCTGCAGGGCTCCCGCCCTCCCCGCACTGACTTCGCCTCTCTGCTCCGTGTAGAAAGGGTGTTCCTGATCATGTGTGTAAATGAGCACCCCCTCGTCCCTGCTCTCTCCCCTGGTCTTTATTCCTCTTCATCTCCACTGATGTGCATATCCTGATCACCTCCTTCTACTAGCAGGTGAGGTCCTAGGGACAAAGATCTGTTTTGCTCATTTAATATATTTCTGGTGCAGGGAACAAATTCTGGCACATAGTAGGTGCTTAATACAAATTTACTGAATGAGTGAGTGGATTCTGGGAGACTGCAGGCTAAAGTTGCAAGTAGCCTAAGAACCACTAGATGCTCCTTCCGACTTTAGGATGCTTTCTCTGATTTGTGTTGTTTTCATAAAAAGTTTTGGATTTTATATAACCATTCAGTTTTTGTTTCCCTTTTGCTCTTTGAATCCTAAGTTTTATTGATTTACTTTTTGTCATTGCAACAAATGCTTGTAAGCCTGTTTTGAAACCAATACTCATGTCTTTTATTTCTTCAGGACCTTATGCATTCTCCCCATTTATACTCTTCATATCTCTAACATTTGCGTCCTATTACTAGCATATAAATGCAAATTCACCAATTCATTGAAAAAAATAATGGTCACTTGGAAAAAAAATGCATCCATTGGTTTGTGTAATTCTACCAAAAACCCAGCAGATGTTGCTATTGCAACAAGATCCCAATTCTTAGTTTTCACCTGAGAAGCTCAGTAACACTGTCAGAGAAGCACCAAAAATTTCTAGAGATGTGCTCCTTTTCTGCATTTCAGCATCAGGCCAAGGAAAGGGCCACCCCTCTTTCTGTTTCTTGTTCTTCCTGGTAATTACCTAGGGTGTCTGCCTCACAGAAAGCCTAGGGCTTCTCCAGAAAGAATCACTCACACCTTGTCATTCTGCGATTTAAGGTAGTGGCAGCTCAGTGTTGGTCTAGCTTGCTCTTTCAATAGGGTTGTCATCTTGAAATGAGATCTCTTCAGGTGGGCACTCAGGCTGCTGCTACGTTAAAATTCCTAATTTATGCCTCACTGTTGAGACTCTGGAAAAATCATACACTAATAACAATTAAAAATACTACAAGGCAATGTAGTTTACATAATTCCATAAAGGACACTTTTTTAAAAAATAAAAATCTTCATAACCATCCCGAGGGAGGTGTGCTAGAACCAAGTTTCTAAACTAGAAATTCCCTGACTTGGTCCCAAAGTTCGGTACTGTAGGAGACAGCTCTGCCACGGCTCGTGCGCTGGAAGCTGAAACACGAGTCCATCGCTGTCTTGCTGCTCTCACCCCGTCTTACCCTTCCGCCTCCTACCATTGGCTGATGAAGCCGGAAGGGCCTCATCAGATGACAGCGCCACGCTGCTGGGCTTCCCAGCCCTTAGAGCCAGATTGTTTTCTAACTGTTTGATTTGGATACCCAGTGTCCTTGTTTACAAAATACTAACAAGGGAGCTATTTTTCTGAGCAGCTGCAAGTACGAACAGTTCAAGGATCTGTTACTACCTCGGTTTTCTATCTTTTCTCACAATGTATGTCATGTGCTTCTCGAATGATGCCCTAACCCAGAAGCCCAACTTCACCTTGTTTGAGAAGTCAAGTGGTGGAAACTTCTCATGAAAGATCAGATCAAACTAATTTGGATAGGATTAGAAGAGAGGAATTTCTACGTATCCATATAAACACAGGGGTCTAGCCTAGCATTAAAGAGATGCCAATGGTCAAGGTTTGTGTGCTTGTTATCAGCGACTGCCCGATAAGAGATTAGTAATACCTAAACCATCCCAGCCAGTCTACCAAACTCAGCTGTATGGACTGACCAAGGACTGCAATGATGAGCCAAAGACCTTGGCTCTCAACTGAAATTATCACAGAGTTCGTGTACTTCATATATAAAAGTTCACTCATGAAATCTCACAAGTGAATCTCAGGTATTAAATGAGCTGGTATATGGATTTAAAAACCAGGAAAAGCAATCAACAATGATAGGACCAATGAAAACTTCTAGAGATAAAATCTTGAAGTAACAAAAAGTCAATGCTCCCAGCCCAAAAGTGAAGGATGAAGCAAAAAATAAAATCTAAAAACAAATGGAAAGAAATCTCATAGCCTGGCATGCCAACACTGTTTCAGTCCTACCTGCTTGATTAGCCCAGAGAGCATTTGTGTATAGCAACACAACTCAGCATAGATGTTCAGGATGAGGACCCCCAGTTGGAGCAGTGCATGACACATGTTTTATCACATTTTTAACATGTTTAGCATTATAAGTGCTGAGTTTCATTTAATTGATAATTCAGCTTAATGAAATACATCCTTTCTGTGATAATATTGAAATTTTACAGCTTTAAGTTTATAGATATAACAGTATCTGAAAAGCATTATAGATTCTTAAATTATATATTCAAACTCCTGACTTTTTCACTCATCCATTTTGATTTTAATTTGATGTTTGCAGAGTTTGTTCCACATGTAAGGCAGTGGTCAGGACATATTGAGAGGTCTTGCCGTGCTGTTTCTTACAATCCTTTTCCTTGTGGAAAGAAAGATGTCAGTGCTGTTATAATTTATGCCAGGCTCTGCAGTATTTTCATATCCCTTGGAATGACAACTCAGCAAACTGTAAAAGCACAAATTAGCTAGCAAATCCCATTATCCCTCATTTCTCTTCCATAATTGATGCAACAAATGAGAAAATGTAATTATAGCATACTGCAAATCCATGCCTCAAAGAAATACACAGACATATGAGGAAAATAAATATCTGCCCAGTAAAAAACCTTGTGAATGATAGCATTAAAGATAGGTATTAAATGACTTTTTATTAAAAGTATGAGAATCCTTATCCTTTTGCTAATTCTAAGTGCTCTGTTTCAAATGTTTGTAATGCTTCACTGGAAATTCAAAACTACAATAGCCAAGGTTAAATGTATGCCAAGAAACATCCTATCTGGATGCCATATGAAAATATAAATCTGAATTCGGCTGGAGTTTTTTACTCATCCTTTTTCCAGACTTAACAGTGACTCCTAAATTTCTGAAGGGTTCCCAAATGGGCTTGATCATGCTAAGTGGTCAATGGTGAGTGAAACTTTCCTCAGAGCTGACCCTGCTCCCTTTGTTGGGTCTTATTTTGGTGAAAATG
Source organism: Dasyprocta punctata (assembly GCA_004363535.1). Taxonomy (NCBI): domain Eukaryota; kingdom Metazoa; phylum Chordata; class Mammalia; order Rodentia; family Dasyproctidae; genus Dasyprocta; species Dasyprocta punctata. The sequence continues at coordinate 15,010 of RJWM01035354.1, forward strand.
CTTTCATCATTAGTGCTCTGTTCTCTGGAAACAGGTTTCTGTAAATGTGTCACTGCATCAGTGTGCAGGTTATGACCTAGAAGCAGCATCGGGAGGAGAGAGTTGGAAGCAAGCAGATGTGGAGTCATTTTCCCTGGAGGGATTCTGAGTCTCAGACTCGAGCAACCCAGGGAACTTGAGTTCACAATCCAGTGAGTTGTGACCACCACTTGAAATGTGCTTGCAACCTCCACTAAGACTCCATTCTCTTGGTTGGCAGTTTCCCCTTCCTTGCCTGGTGCCCGTGGCCTTGAGAGCACTTTCCAGCAGTTGCTGAGTAGGTGTCACAGCCATCTTTTGATGAATGTGAAGCTGCCATCCACATATTTAAGTGCCTCTTCCAAAGTTGTCAGATAACAAAGTGGGATTTAAATTGTTTAATGTGCTTGCAAGTCCCGGTCCATTTCCCTGTGTCTGATCTGACTCATAGCAAACTGCTTTCACGTCTTGATTTGCCAAAACATCAAAAATCAGTATTTATTAAACTTTTTAAAATACCACCAATATCGTTTGACCTCAGTAGAAAGTAACAAAATTTATAATATCAAAAATGATATAATTATTTTATCCTGGACTTCTAACCTTCACTCCAAAAAAAGTTTACAAAATAAGTGAGATAAAAAAAAAAAATCTGATGTCTGTCTAAACTTTTTTTCAAATTCCTACTCTTGGGATTGGGGACATAGCTTAGGAGTGGGTAACTTGCTTCGCATGCATGGAGCCCTCGGTTTGATCCCTAGCACTGCCAAGAAAAACAAAATAAACCAAAATAAAAAAAAAAAAAGAAAATCTTACTCTTGTATCCAGCAATTATGTTACTTTCTTGTACAATATTACATCACTTCCAAATATTTTCTCTAAGATCTCTGAAGATTAAAAAAATTTTAATTTAGTATAAGTTTATAAGGCAAAAAATAGTAATCACACTTATCCAGTGTCCAGTTATAGCTAGGTTAGAAGCTTTAATACAATTGTTCTCTCTCTCTCACTCTCTCTCTCTCTATATATATATATATATATATATATACGTATATATATGTATGTCTATCTCTGTCTCTCTTTTCTCTCTTTCCAAACTTCAGCTACATTTTAGACAAATATTTTTGCCTCAAAAATTTGTGCATACTGAAAAACCATGGTGAAATCATTCCTCCAGAGGGCGGTATGATCATTTCAGTTGACATTTGAGATGTAGGACTCTAGAAAAATAGGACAAATAAAATAAAATGCTGTTAAATAACACAAGAGTAATGCCTCATCTATTCCTAATTTGCTTTCTTTTCTTGTCATTCTTAGGAAAAAGCCATAATCAGAAGGTCTCATAAGAGGATCTTACAGTAATGAAAAGAGGCATTTTGTCAGGGTAGTTGCAAAAGGAAGCTCAAAGATAAGGAAAACGCTTTAAAAGAAATGCATTGCTCTGTGCAGTGTCAGATGTCACTTTCTCCAGAACATTCTTACCTGCTAGCTCTCAAGTCTAAATCCAGTCTTGTAGTAAGCACTCCCAGAGCCTCCTGTATCTCTTTCACTCTTTGATGACTCATACTGAACTGGTCTTCCCAGCATGTTTCTCAGTAAGCTTCACGAGAGTCTCTGCCAGCTTTTTATGTCCACAGCCCATTAAAAGTATTGTACAGACAGCGGCTTCTCAGTAAACAACTTATAAAAAAAGGAAGGAGTTAACAAATGCCTACATTTCATTATATGCACACATATGGTCTTGGACAATTATGAGAGATCTGGACAGCATTTCTGGCATAAGAAACTAAAATTTCTGTATACAGTGCATTAAGAGTGTTTTCAAATGCATTATTGAGTTGGCAGATGAGTAAGCATGATTCCAGACATTCAGAAAAGATGGAAATGCTCAAATCCAGAAAGAAAAAGAATGGCTGAAGCTACAGTTCTACCCTTAGCACCTGCTGATTCCTGATGGTCCAGAGCTTGGACTTCAAGAGACCTTGTGTATAGGGGAAAAAGACCAAATCCTACACATGTAACTGGGCAGTTCAGATGGAAACCAGGACAAAACATGAAAGAAGATAGTGAAGCTACTTGTTGGTTGGTTTGTTGATTGTTTTTGACTCTATGTGAAGTAGAAGACAAAAATTATGTGTCTCTCTCATGAAAGTCATAGGTCACTAGTTTAAAATTGAATTCAGTTGACTTACAAAATCAAATGCACATCTTTTCTGGGCAAAAACATTCTAAACTTGAGTGCAAAAGTCAAACAAAAATAAAATAATATAAAACAACAGTGTCCCCAGAAACTGGATCACACAATTTAAAAAAAAATCTATCTCACTAAAAAGTAGATATTTCAAATAAATTAAATAAATTAAACAGACCATAAAAGTAGTAATTTACTGTTACAAATGAAAGATAGTATAGTATGATACATAAGTAAGAGACTATCAGAAATAACCAGGAAGTTTCAGTGAAACAATCTGAAAAAATGTAGTGATAGCTATTAGACACTCAGTGGATGAATAGCTTTGCAGACTAACACAAGGTGGAGAAAAATGCTTAAAAAAAATAACACTCAAGGAAACTGCTTAGGATGCAGGGCAATGAGACATACAGATGGAAAACAGAGAAAGATAAATTCGGAAGTGATAATAGGGTCTAATATACCTATGATTATAGTTTCAGAAGGGGCAAATATCTGTGTTGAAGAAACGATACTTGAAGAATGAGGGACTCAGAATTTTTCAGAATCAGTGAAAAGCTTCATTTCTCAGATTTAAGAAAAGGTAACAAATGCCACACACAGCAATAAAGGAAATTCACACTGCACACTTCCTACTTCACCGCAGGAGACCGAAGGCCAAGATGACCGTGGGAGCAGCAGGGGTAGGGCGGCAATGAAGGTGTTAGGGGCCCACTTGCCCTGTGTGCAGATGAGAATTCCTGTGTGGCTGGAATCTTACCAGCAGTCGTCAAAGTCAGGAGAAGGTGATCTAATATCTGCAACAAAATAAAAAGCTAATCTTCATCCTCCATATATTTATAAACAGTGTAACTATCATTTGAGAATAAGAAGGAAATAGAGGTATTTCCAGGCCCAAGACAGAGAACAGTGTTGTGAGAGGGACTTCCCTTCCCAATATGGCCTATGACAATCAATTAATTCTCCTGCTTCTTTCTGCTTTACCAGCGCTAAAAGAACTAGAGGGAGAAAGTGAAGAAAACAGGAAGGAGCCCTTGGTCTGACAGTAGCAGACAGGCAGCTATTTTTAACTAGTGTGTATGCAGGGAGTGGACTGGGCCTGGAATAAGAGACAAAGTTGTAAGTGCATATCCATGTTCAGTTAAACACAATAACAGGGCTGTGGGGATCGCGTAGGAGTAGAGCGCTTGCCCAGCATGTGTGAGGCCTTGGGTTCAATCCACCTCAAAACAACAGCAATAATAAAGCAGAAAGAGAGGGACTATTGGAGAAATGCTCTTGCTTCACCCAACCCCTGCCTATTCGGGGCCACTGATCCAGGTCCCCTCAAGGCTAAATGGATGTTCAGAAGATACTTGCTGGTGACATGCTGAGAAGAATGGATGCAGGAAGAATGGTTATAGGTTTTTTGGCATGGAGCTTTCCATCTATTAGTTTTCTTTTGCTGTCTAATGGTATTGTCATCAAAGCAGCACCAGTTTACAACAGTACTCCAGGAGTCTGAGCTTGATTTATCTACAATGTTGGCAAAGCCACGATCAAGCTGTTAGCTGTTGCTGTGGTCTCATCCAAGGCATGGCTACTGTTGTAGTCAGGGGTTACAGGGAGAACAACTACATACAGGACACAGGATTTGTAATACTGTTTTTATAATAATCACCCAAAGTTAAACACAAGACGGTGCAGGAGAATCTGTCCACAACACTAAGACCCAGGATAGCCGAGGGCCTGGATCCCACAGCAATGTCATGCAAGAGTCCCACTAGAGACCCGAATGCAT
>RJWM01035355.1:0-18997 GCA_004363535.1 Dasyprocta punctata
TCCAGTATGTTAATTTCTGCTCTGTTCCTTATAATTTCCTCTCTTGTATGAGCTTTTGGTTTAGTCTCCTCTTCTTTTTCTACAAGTTTGAGATTCAACATTGAGTTGTTTATATGTGCTTGTTCTGTTTTCCTGATGTGGGTATTTACTGCTATAAATTTCCCTCTTAAGACTGCTTTCATTGTGTCTCACAAGTTTCAGTATGTTGTATTGTCATTGTCATTCAACTATAAAAACTGTCTAATGTCTTCTTTAATTTCATCTGTGAGCCATTGATCATTCAGTAGTGTGCTATTTAATTTCCATGTGTTGACGAAGTTCTTGTGGTTTCCTTTGGCATGGATTTCCAATTTCATTGCACTGTGGTCTGATAGTATGCATGGGTTAATTTCAATTCCTTTATATTTACTTAAGCATGTTCTATGAACCAGTATATGGTCTATTTTGGAGAATGTCCCATGTGCAGCTGAAAAGAATGAATTCTGATATTGTACAGTGGAAGACTCTATAGACATGTACTAAGTCCATTTGGTCAAAATTTTGATTTAAATTTAATATTTATTCTTGATTTTTTGTGAAGCTGATCTGTCCTTTTGTGACAGCAGGGTTTTGAGGTCTCCCAATACAATTGCATAAAGACTTATTTGATTTTTCATGTCCATTAATAATTGTTTTATATAACTGGGTGCACTAATATTTGTTGCATATATATTTATGATGCATATATATTATTGTTGCATATATATTATGATATTACCTCTTCTTCTTGGATTGTTCCCTTTACCAAGATAAAGTGACCTTGTTTGTCACTCCTAATCAGTCTTGGCTTAAAATTAACTTTATATGCAAATAGAATAGCTATCCCTGCTTTTTTTCTGAACTCCTGTTGCATGGAGTATTGTTTTCCATCCTTTGACTTTCAGTCAATGGGTATATTTTTGGATTAAATGTGTTTTTTGTATACAGAATATTGTTGGATCTTATTGGATCTTGATTCTTGATCCATTCTGCTAGTCTATGTCTTTTGACTGGTGAATTGAGACCATTAACATTGATGGTTAAAACTGATACGTATTGATTTATCCTTATTATGTAGTTTTCCTATTATTGGCTTCTCCCCCATCTTTTTTTTTCCCTTTTTCCCTTCCCTCTGATTGTTTGCCTTTCCTGGTGGATTCCTTCTATTGGGGTTCATGAAGCTATAGTACTTATCATCCCTTTCGAAAATGTCCGTCAGAACATTTTGGAGAGCTGGTTTTGTGATTGTGAGTTTCCTCAAATGTTCCTTATCATGGAAGTATTTTATTTCTCCCTCTATTTTGAAAGATAGTTTTGTGGGATACATCACTCTGGGTTGAAAGCTGTTTTCTTTTAGAACTTGGAGTACTTCACTCCAAGCTCTCCTTGACTTGAGAGTTTGTGCTGAGAAGTCTGCTGTGATCTGATGGGCTTTCTTTTATAGGTGATTTGTTTCTTTTCCCTAACAGCTTTTAAAATTTTATTCTTGTGCTGAATTTCTGGAATCTTGACTATGATACGCCTGGAAGTAGATTTTTTTTATCATTGCTAATTGGAGTTCTATATGGCTCATTTATTTGTATGTCAAATTCTTTTTCTCTACCAGGAAATTTTCTGACATAGTGTCTGTAAGTATATTTTTAATGTCATTTGTAGTATCTCCTGCTTGTTCACTGGCTCCAATTAATCTTAAATTATTTTTCTTTGTCTCATCAAGAAGTTGCTGGATTGATTTCTCATGCTCCCTTGCTAGTTTTGAAAAATCTTTCTTTTCCTGGTCACTAACTGCAAGCCTTTCATCAATATCTGAGATCCTGTCCTCACATTGGCCTAATCTGCTCTGGATACTTTCAATGGAGTTTCTATTCTCCTGAATATCTCCTTGAATCTGCTTTATGGAATCCATTTGCTTCCTATGTTGTACTTCCATAATTTGCCTAAGCTCATTTATTTTTTTGTCTGTGTCTGCATGGTGTGTGTTTTTGTAAACTTATCAACAATGGCATACAGAATTTTCTCTGAAATAGACCACATATTATGCTACAGAGGTTAGTTAAATAAATGCAAAATAATCAAAATAATTGCATGCATATTATCATATCATAGGAAAAGGAAATGAAAAACATTGGCAAAAGAAACACAGAAATTATGTAAATAAAAAATTAAATAATACACGAAATAATAATCAATGTATTGCAAAAGGCATAAATAAAGATATCAAAAAGAAGCAAACAATATTCTAATACAACATTCCAGAAAGCAAAACATTACAGAACCTAAGGTTTACAGAGGAGTTATAAAATGGAAGTTTATCACTGTGAAGTTTATCACAACAAAAATAGAGTGATCCTCAACAAATAACTTAATGATGCAACTTAAGTTTCTAAAATCAGTAACAATTCAAATTCAAAGCTTGTGCAAGGAAGAAAATTATTAAAATTAGAACAGAAACTGATGAAATCAAGACTAAAAATTGCAAAGAATTAATGAACTGAAAACCTGGTTCTTCAAGTTATAAACAAAGCAGACAAATCTTCAGCCAAACTTACCCAAAAGAAGGAGCGAAAAAAAGTTATATCACTCCAGTTAGAAATGAAAAATGCTAAATTACAATGGGCACTCCTGAATTTCACGGATTCTGGTTAACTACTTGGAAAACCTGCCTCCAATAAGTTGGGGAATCTAGAATAAATCAAACAGATTGCTTGATGTGTATAAATTACTAAAACAGAACCAAGAAGATCTAAAAATACTGAACGGCCTAATAATAGACACTGAAATTGAGACAGTAATTGGCAATCTAACAAAAAAAATCTACAATTTGTCAATGAAATTCTGCTAGAACTTTGTTAAAGATTGATTTCCAACAATCCTCAAACTCTTCAGTGAAATTGAGGGAGGAGTACTACAGTATTCTTTCCTTTAAACTAGATTTACCATGATGCAAAAACCAGAAAATGATTATATAAAAATAACCTCAGGCCAATCTCAATAATGAACACAGATGCAGAAATTCTCAGCAAAATACTGCCAAACAGAGTGCAACAAACAAATCAGTAAAAAGATCATACAACATACTAAGTTAGCTTCATTCCTAGGAGAAAAAGATGGTTCAACAAACATAGATCATTAAATGCAATCATCGCTTAAACAGAAACAAGTGAAAACAAAATGACTTGTTTTTTTCAATAAATGCAGATAAACCCCTCAATAAAATCCATTATCTACTTAAGGTAAAACCTCTGAAGAAAATGTAGATAGAAGAACATTATCGCTATATGATAAAAGCCATGAGAATAATAACTTAATTGTCATACAAAGCTGGGAGAAACTGCTAAAATCAGGAACAAGTTCATGTCGCCTACTCTCATCATTTCTGTTCAAAGAGTATTTGAAATAATATCCAGATTTATGAAGTAAGAAGAAGAAATGAATGAGATATACATATTGGGAAGAAACAAGACAAACTATCCTTATTTGCAGATGTGATACTGGCAATTGGAGACCCAAAAATTTCCTCCAAAGGACTCCTAGAACTAACAAAAAAATTTAGCAAAGCAGAAAGTTTCAAAATAAGTACATGAAAATTGATAGCATGCCTGCACATCAAAAATACACAAAATGAGAGAGAAATAAAGAAAATAATGCCACTTCCACTAGGTCAAAATGCAAATGCCTAGGAATTAAAGAAGTAACAGACCACTATAATGAAAACTATAGCACTTCGAAAAAGAAGAATGAAAACTACAGCAGAAAACGGAAAGATAGTCCCTGTTTTAGCATAGACATAACTAATATTGTCAAAATCACCATATTATCAGACTTGATTCACAGCTATCTGAATCAAAATACCAACAACGTTCTTCACAGAACTACAAAAATTGATTCTAAAATTTACATGTAACCAGAATAGCAAAAGCAAAGCATAAAGCATTACGATTCCAGATCTCAAGCTATGTCACAATTGCTACATTGGTAAAAACAGCATGATGCTGGCACAAAAATAATCATTTTCTATTAAGGTTTGTCTTGTTGAATTACTCCTTGGATTTAATTTGGTTGGAGACTTCCTCAATTTCTATATGTCAGTATTGCTTTTTTCCCCTCAGACAAAGGAAGTTGTGTCAATTATTTCATTAAATATGTTTTCTAGTTCTTACGCTCTTACACTACCTTGAGTCATAATTAAAGTTAGAACCCTTAATTATTACATAATTCTCCTAGCCTTTCTTCACTTTTTCTTTCTTTCTTTCTTTCTTTCTTTCTTTCTTTCTTTCTTTCTTTCTTTCTTGTTTGATTGCTTGTTTGCTTGCTTTCCTGCTTTCTTTCTTTTTTCTTTTTTGACTGGATAGCTTTAGATTTTTCCGTCTTTATATATATATATATATATATATATATATATATATATATATATCTTTTTCCATAGAGTCCATGTTAGAGTTTGTTAGGTGTTTGTTCAGTTATCATGATTTCTTGTGTCCTGTACTTCTTTATCCTGCTGTTGGCATTTGTACATTTGTTGAGTCAGTAGGTGTTTATGGATTTTGTGGGCATTTTTTTAGACGGAATAGACCTTCATTATTTAGTCTAGTTTATGATTATAGATAGATCAGATGGTAATGACCCTGGATAGGTAGAACTTATTTTCCTTTGCTATGCAAATCTGGGTTATTGCCTTTGCTCTGAATTGGAGAGGGATAATTTTCTAGGTTCTGCTATCAAGTAACACCTTTGGGTGAATCCAACATTAGGCTGAAATGTTGGAAGAACATTGCAATTATCTATGATCTGGCTTGGCTATGATCAATTGGCTATGCTCTGGCCAGAAGGTAACACTATTTGACTTCAACAGTTGAACAGTGTTGCAAAAGGAACTAGCAGTTGTGTTGAATAGAAATGCAATTTATCTTTCTCCCTGAATGGGGTATGACAGTGGACTTCAGGACCACCTGGTGCACTGACTGACCTCCCCAGATATGGTAGAACCATCATCTTCGTTTTGCTAATTTTCTATTTTTTTAAAATGAAGGTCATACTAAAGGATATGAAATGATATCCCATTGTAGTTGTGATTTGAAATTCCTGAATGAAAAAATGGTGTCAAATATCACAAAATGGGCTTACTGGACATCAGTATGTTTTTTTTTTTTTAAATTTTATTACTACATCTTGCCATATCTGATGATTGTAGGGAATTGGTACAGGTATATGAAACATCTTGATTCTTATCTTTTTCTCCCCTCCCTTCATGCCCTTTTCATTTTTCCAGCATTTAATTCATTTATTTATCTTATAAGAACTTAAAAATTAATCATCATCCATATCATATACAAAGATTGAAGACCAGACTGTTTCATAAAAATTAAAAAGTTGATGCTGTTATAAGGAAAGTAAGATTTCAAGTGGCTAATTTGCTAGCCATTCTATGAGGGCATTAATTATGGAAATGTTAATTACTGTTTGATTGCAGCATCCAAAGTCTCATGTCTAGAGAAAATGATCTTGTTTAAGGATGTAACTTTTTTGTGTGTTATGTATACACAATGAAATATTATCAAGCAAAACAAATAAGAAAGTCATGTTATTGGCAGGAAATTAGATGGAATTAGAGACCAGAATATTAAGTGAAATAAATCAATCTCAGAAAGTTAAAATAGTGCGTATTTTCTTCTACAAAAGCAGTACAAAATTACACAGAAAAAAAGTAGTTGGAATAAAACTAGAAAGTATACTTTCAGAGTTGGGGAAAGCGATGTTGGATATTAGAGAAAGACAAGAGCGCAAGCCAGGTGTGGTGTTCATTGTTGGCAATTCTGGCACTTGGGAGGGGGAGGCAAGAGGGTCACTATGAGTTTGGAGCCAGCCTGGGCTACATAGTGACTTCAAGGCCAGCTTGGACTACACATGAGAGCCTAGATTTAAAAAAAAGTCAATTTGTGGATTGAGGCTGTATCTCAGTAGTAAGGCATGTCCTTACAACCTGAGCTCCATCCACAGCATCAAAAATAAGAAAGGAAGAAAGAAAGAAAGAAAGAAAGAAAGAAAGAAAGAAAGAAAGAAAGAAAGAAAGAAAGAAATTAAAATATGTTATATACTTAAAACAGTATTTCAAAGCAAATTTGTTTATTTTGTGTTTTTCATATGCAGGAATAAAAATACTCACAAATTATAAGAAACTCAATCTTTACAGTTTTTTAAACCTTGCAAACCTTCTTTGATATTCTTTGTAGTATTTGTTAGCAGGCACTTTGGAGAAAAAAATATTTCCAAATATTTTTTCAACTAGCAGTGGAGATGGTCACTGTCGATCAACAGTTATCCGAAGTTTTTGTTTATTTAATTAATTAATTTATTTTTGGTTGATCACTTGCTTTTGTTAATTTTATGAGTTTTGTCATGATAAAAATTTAAAATAATGACTAGCTCTACATCACACCTATTTTCTCTCTTAGCAGTGGTAATCCTCGTTTCAATATTTTGAGTTGAAGGTAAAGATTTGAATTTTTCAGTATATAATGAATCATAAACTGTTAATTTATACATCTCTTAATAGTGTAATCCAGCTGACCACGGATGTGCTTATGAATTTGTGCATGCACAAGGTTTGGATATGTATATGTGAATGTACATTTATATTATCTTTTAAAAAATTCAGTTAAGAAAATATGGATACAATAATGCTTCCAGTCAAAATGACTATCATAAAGAACACAGAAAGGAAAAAAAATACTGTCAAGAGCTGTGGGTTTGGGGAGAACACTCCTGCATTAATGGGGGGAAATATAAAATAGAGCAATCATTATGACTATCAGTAAATAGGTTCTCAAATTGCTAAAATAAAGATTTCATTTGATTCAGCTATAACTTCCTGTGTATATTCAATAAAAAGTTAAAGGCATCATACTATATTTTATAGTAAACCAACAGATGTACTCTGAAGCAGCCTTTAAATTCTTCAATAAAAGAATGGAAAAAGAAAAATTTGTTTTAGACACACAGTGGAATATTATCAGCCATTCATTTGGGGAGATTATAGTTCTAAACTAGGTCCTACCATCCTAACAACAGATGAAGCTTTAGTGAGGATGATATATCAGGAAGAAAGCAAGGAATTAACAGGTGCCAGTATCTCAGAGAAATGATACACATGGCCCTTGTTTTGTGGAGCTTTTCTAAAGCTAGAATAGGACAAAAGAATATTACTTGTGCTATGCAGAATGACCCACAATCTGTGACATGACAATGATATATAAGATACCTCTGAAGAACAAAAGAGATACTATCACGAAGATAACATGAATCATAAAATTGGAAAGCCAGTGGAGATAATCCATGGAACCAGGGAGGACTAAGGCTCACAAAAAAATAATGCATCTCCAACTTTATATGTATCTTCCTCGTTCCCAATCTCTACCAACAACCTCTGTACAACTATAAGGAAGAGACTTTTTGAATTGCTACGCTGACCAAGGAAATGTTTCTGTTTCCTAAAATAATAAGGATTCAAAACTTAAATTTAAATAAGTTACATGGAAAGCCAAAGGAAAAGTTTTCAAATATTATAATTTCTGTAATGCTGAGTTTATATTCTTAGTGAAAATAAATTACATAGCTAGAAAATGAGTCAAAGAATTCACTCAGTCAAATGTGAAGAATTATTGTGAGGGAAAAATAAATAAACATAAATAAACAAAGCAAAATGAATCAAAACTATCTACTGAAAGATAGGGAAAGACAAGAAGAGACAAAACAAGACTGAGACACTAATTCACCTAGTAGTTTCTGGAAGATTGCATTGGCCACATTATGAGAATGGATTAAAGATCAAAGAAGGAGGTGCATTATTATCCTCACAGTAATTAGTTATACATGAAACTAAAGTTGTATCTGCATCTGTTATTTACCTGGCAATCCCTCAACTTGTGCACTAATAATCTTGGTTAGGTCTTCTCAAATGATTTCTTTTTCAGTTTCTTGGATCTTTATTAAAAAAAAAAACATTTAATGAGAATCAAATACTTTTTAAAGTAATAAATAAAGATGAGAGCTTCTTTTCTCCTAGGACTTATAATCTACACAGGAGACACAGAGTGAACAAATACTTGCCTGATTGTTAAATTTCAACAATAGTAAGTGCAAATAAACAAGTGAAGCAAATTAAGAGAGAAATAAGTGAGGAGCTACCCATACTGGGAATTGGAGGGAATTGATGGCAATAGTGAATAAAGTATCGCTTAAGGCAATGACATTTAAATTGAAACTTTGAATGGCAGAGTATTACCTATTGGATGAGACAGAAAGAATACTGAAAGCAAAGACATCTGCACTTATTTAATACCTGAATTTAAATGTCTTTCATTAATAATAGAATCAATATATTTGAATGAGATAATTATGGTTGACCATTTTGCTGTTGGTATGGATAATACTTTGAAGGTTTCTATTTCCATTGATACCTATTTGTATCTTTTGACAAATACTATTAAGGATTTTCTGTTAAATAAAAAAAAGTTCCAAAATAATGCTAAGTAATTTATTCCTACAGACCAGTTTATCTTGGAGTTTTATATTGGCAATGGAGTTTTTAGAACAAAAACAAAATTTGTATGAAAAACGTTTCTTTAGATGAAGAAAGAGTACATGAAATTATCCAACATTATATTTTGAGTACTTTGCATATTCATTTAAAAGAGAAATGAAGGAAGTGAAAAACCAACTACTTATATTTTAATTTATATTCATGCTGCTCAACTTTTTAAAATATAAAAAAGGCACATTGGTTTTAAAACCATATATTTGCTTGTTTTTAGTTTTTAATTTGGTTATTTTAAAGAGTAAAATGACTATATATATTTCTATTTCTCTTCTTGTTATGAAGATCAGCACAAATTTTGAGGTATCCTAAAAAACTTATATATTTTTATTATTATTATTATTATTGGTACCAGGGATCAAACTCACAACCTCACGCTTGCCAGGCAGGTGCCTGTGCCGCTGTGCCAAACACTGGCCCAAAACTTACATATTTCTAAAACAGACAGTTTTCGCAAGATATGAAATGTTTTCTCATTTTTCCTACAACCTAAACATAATTAATGTCCTTTTCCAAATGCTTGATTAGTAGTTTCATCATTTTTGCTATTGTTTGTTTAAGCCATTGTGTACAGGAGAAAATCTTGTGTTACAAAAAGTGTAAGGCAGGTGTGTAAGCTGCTGAGCCAAACACCCAGGCCTAGTTTTTAGAGGCAGGGTCACTCTATGTCGTTCAGGCTGGCCATGCACTCATGTTGTAGCCCAAGCTGGCCTTGAACTCACAACGCTCTGCCTACCTCAGCCTCCCAAGTGCTGGGATTAAAGGTGTGTGCCACCATGCCTGGCTAAGAAACACATTTAACTTGAAAGGAAATTCATAGACTGAAAATCAAAGGAGGGAAAACAATTGTTTCGTGTGACAGGAGAGCAGAAAAAAGCAAGGGTAACTTGCCCATTGACTGAAGAATGGATAAGAAAGATAACTACCAGCTATAAAATAGGATAATCTTGAGACTCTTCTAGGTAAATGGATGCAACTGGAGATCATGCTCATGGGTGAAATGGTTTGGACTCATATGAGTGAATATCGAGTTATCTCCCCAGCATAAAACTGAAGGAGTTAGTGGTATCCAAAAACACAATAGATATTGTGAAAGTGATAGGGAGAAAATGACTAAAAAGGCAAAGTTGTAACCACTGTTAATTCCCATTATTTTGTTTTGAATTCTTGTATCATTTTCATAATTTTGTTAGGTTTGCTTTTATTCTGTCTTGTTAGATTTTACTGTGTCTGATGGTATGGGCAATTATTTTGAAGATAATGTGATGTATTATGGTAGCCACTGTTGATTTCTTATTACCTTGTTTTGAAGTCCTATAATGTTTTCATTCTTTTGTTTCAATTGGCCTTAGTCTGCTTTGATTTGTTTGATTTTATTATGTGTGATTGTACAGACAGCTATTTTGAAGAAAACAAGAGACATTATAGTAGCCATTGTTTATTTCCTATTATTTTGCTTTGAAGTCCAATAATGCTTTCAGTCTTTTGTTTTGATTGGTTTTAGTCTGTTTTATATTGTTGGGTTTATTATGTGTGAAGGTATGGAAAGCTATTTTGAAGAAAACAAGAGTCATTATGGAAGCCATTGTCGATATCCTGTTGTCTTATTTTGAAGTCCTGTATCAATTGCATTGTTCTGTTCTGCTTTGCTTTTTTCTATTTTGTTTTGTTTTATTCCCTTTAAAGTAAAAAAAGAAAAATTTCAATCTTGATTTGTGTAAGAGAGAAATAAGAAAGATCATTAAAAGACACAAAACTTAGAAAAAAGTAAGAATTCCCATTAGTCTGATAATTCATATCGATCAATTGTGGGTATGTCTGCATCTACATATATGTGAAAAGTAACAATTGCATTTAGCAATTTTAAGTATATACTCACTACAAAAAAATCAGTGAACTGGGCATCCAAGCACACTCCTAAAATTCCAGCAACTAGAGGCTAAAGTAGGAGAATCACAAATTTGAGCCTAACCTGGGCACCCTAGCATAAGCTCGTCTCAAAAGAAGAAGTAAAAATTGGGAGAATGTATCTCAATGCAAAGACACTGAATTCAGACCTCAGTACTACCAAAACAAACAAACAAACATATAAAAAGCAATTAAGAGTTATAAAATTCAAATTAAAAGTGCCAGAATACAAAACAAAACCCTCAAGTATAATTGAAAGTGTAAAAGTACACTAAAATTTATATAACATTGCCAAAATAAATGCAGGAAGACATAAGTAAATACATGGAAACATATAACTTGCCTATGAATTTGAAAACATACTATTTATTTGTGAATTTTTCCTAAACAGAAGTTTCTTTTCATTGAAATTCCAGAAAAAATACAAGTATGTTTTTGAAGAAATTTATAGTTTAATTTTAAAATGTACATCAAAAGACAAAACATCAAATATAGCCCAAACACAAAAATGCTAGAAAGTTAATGTAATAAAATATTGCAGTGAACTAGAGGCTGTGGTCTTAGTATAAATATAACAAATTATTCTGTGAGCTATAATTATCAGCTGATAATATAACTATTACAAGCAATGATCTTTTATCAAAACCCCAGAAAAGAAAAAACACAGCCTTTGCAATAAATATGCTCTGATACCAAGTCGGAAAATAAATGTACATTTTTCCATTTGTGATAAACCGATTTTAAAAAGACCACAAACACTAAATATTAATTAATTATAACTTATCAATTTATAGAAAACATATGACAATTTCTTTCCTATAGTCATAGCCAAAGTTTTCTTGCCTAAGAAAAAATGCAAAAACTGCTCAGTAGTAACTAACCATAACATTAAAATTAATAAAAGAACTTAAACAAAAAAACATTTTTTGATCATTAAAAGATATTCTTTTACCATACTTTTTTTAAATCAAAAGATATTCTTACAAAACACAGTTATCAGTCAAATCATGGACTGGGTTGAATAAATAAATATGATGAATAACGTGTATGTAGGATATGGAAAGCATTTCTATGGCTGACTAATAAAATGACTATCAAAAATGCTCTGACAAGGAAAATATGCTTATGGCCAATAAACTCATGAAAAATTGTTCACCTTAAAGGTTATAAGAAAAACACATGTCAAACTAACAGTGAAATAGCAGTATATACCCAATAGAATTCTGAATTTTAAAAAATTCTGAAAAAATAAATTTTTAATGAACTGAAATAACTGAAAATCATATATTGCTGGTGAGTGTATAAATGATACAACCACTCTGGAAATCAGAATGAAATTTTTCATCAAATTAAATAAACACTTAACTTGTGATTCAGAAATTGTGCAATTTTCTTGTACTTGTAGCCAGGAAAAAGGAAACATATGTCCAACAAAAAGCTAATATATGAATATTCTCAAGAATTTTATTTATAGTCTCTCCAAATTAGAAAAAAAACAAAGCATTCATGAAAAAAAATGTGAAGCAAAAATAGTTTATCCTTAGAAAGTTGCTTATGCATAGGTCCTGCTGAACAACTGAATAGACCAACTATGGACACAGAGCAATCAATAAAACTCAATTTTTGTTAACCTCCTGAAGAAATTGAGTCAAACACAAAAGTTTATATACGGTGTGATTCCGTTCATATAAAGTTTCTAAAACCAGAAAAACCAATACACATTAAAATTAATCCCTTTTGGGAATCTAAAGGAAAAGAAGATTATAGAATTTTCAAAAATGAACTTCGTGAAAAGCATATATTTGTTAAAACTCGGATTTCTGCATTTACCTTTAACTAGCTAAAGCCTCACAATAAACATTAGATGACAAAAATAAACAGGGCAGATTGAAACAGTCAATGAAAGCTTATATATTTAACACTGAAGTGTCACTCGACAGCAGCTAATTAATGAGTTGCATTTATTTATCAAACAAATCTGTTTTTCTCTTAGATGTATACAGTGGCAGATTTCTAAAGGTTTAAGCAGGTGTCATTAAAAATTGTGTCTTTTATACTTAAGTCCTCCTGAAAGTTTCCTTGGGTTCTGAGACTCACTTCTTTCTAGTGGTCTTGCCTCTTGATTAACTGTCATCTAAATGAAATCTATGTCATTTTGCATTCTAATAATCTATCTTACCAGTTCTTCCTATATTCTGGTGGTTCCTTTGATACTCTCAAATTTATGATTATGTTTTTTTTTTCTCTGAGAGTCTAGATGGCATTCAGAAATTTTTAAAAACAGCATAAATATCATTTACAAGTATTTGCAACTCTCTTTGCAGTGGAGGATCAGCCAGGATTTTCTCCTCTTAATAGGGCCTTTCTCTCTCTCTCTCTGTCTTTTTTTCTCCCAGAAATCGAACTCAGGACCTTGTGCTTGCCAGACAGGCACTGCCGCTACTGAGCTATAACACTGGCCCCGGGGGCCTTTTTCTTATATCAAACTTTTATAAATAATGTTGTATCATGATTTTACAGAAAAGGTATGAAAGTAGGCTAAAACCTGTGTTTGTTCCATTTATAAGTCCAAAATCCCAGGTAAACATAAGAGTGTAAGGTATTTTCGATGGCAAACTGGCCCTCAGTAAATGATGCAGTAGGTTTCATATCCTTTGACAGCTTTCTCAAGAATTACCTTTCCTGCTGCTCGTGGCACCTCACTGCCGCAGGGCTCCTAAGAGCAGGCTGCACGTCTGTTTTTCCGAGGTGTTAGGTAATAACGAAGATGATAGATGAAACCTAAGGTGCTAGGTGACAAACTTTAAGAGATCTATATACTAGTATTAGAGGTCCCATTCGACCCAGTTATTCTCCTTCTGAGTATCTACCCAGAAGAATTAAAAACTTCACACCACAGCAATATATGTGCACCCATGTTTACAGCAGCACAGTTTGTAATAGCCAAGTCTTGGAAGCAACCCAAATGCCCATCAACCGAGGAATGGATAAAATAGTGTGATTTTTTAAAATATATAATGAAGTACCACTCGACCATAAGAACGATAAACCGAAGACTTTAATAGGTAAATGGGTTAAACTGGAAGCTATACTCATAAGTGAAATAAACCAGAGTCACAAGTGTACACAATATATTGCCTTCATAGTGTGAGAAACTGAAAGAGTAAATAAGATTCAAAATGTACAGTAGATATTGTGAATTAGGAGGAAACTGTTCAACAGAAAAGAGAAACTGTGATGGGGGAAAGGGGAAAGGAAGGAAAAAGGAAAATAAATATAATCATATATATTATATATATACGTCATAAGATAGCTAAGTTAAATATACTACTAATTTCTCTTAGTTCATTAAAAAATTTGTGCTAATATTGTTTAGAAAATATCTCATGCTTATATCTTGTACTCTGAGTAACTACTCTGAAGATAACAATATGCAATGCATTAACTATTGTTACTCTCCTCTTGTCTTGAAATTTTGCTTCTCTTTACTCCTTAAAATAAAAAAATCCAAAATAAATAGATAAATAAATAAACTCAGAGCTGGGGGAAAAAAAAAAGAGTTCAGTCTTCTTGGTGAACTTACATTTTCATTAAGTGCTTTAAAAAATAAAATTCTAATTCAGTTCCTTTTATTTTCAAGGTATAATTTATCCTGTATTTTCATTTATTCTGAACATTCATTAAGATTATTTCAATCCTGAAATTGGGGGGAAAGAACCATATTTATATCTGCTTCAACAATTCTCATAATTTAACCCTTCCTGCATCTATGTTATTTACCAAAATACTCAAAGTAAAACATAGGGGGAAAAAATGACTTAGCACAATAGGAGGCTTGTGTTTATCCCTCCTGCCAAAGACTCACCAAAGTGAATTTTTCCAAAAGAACATCGCAGTCCAGTTAAAAGACTCCTACCTACTGTGTAACTGAGAAAATAACCCATGTACAAATGGGTAGGAAAAGTGCAGATACACACCTGCCTGCTTTGTTTCCATTTGCAAGATATAACTTCTTCCATTTTTTCACTTACAGTCTTTGTGTGTCTTTATTGGTGAAGTGGGTTACTAACAGGCACCATGTTTGGGTGTCTTTTTTTATTGTTCCATTCAGTCTGTCTGTATATTTTAATTAGGGAGTTTCATATGTTCACATTTAAAATTATTATAAATAAGTTAATACTTAAGTACAATTTTTTTACTTAGTTTTCTTCAGTGTGTTTTGAAGATCCTTTGTTCTTTTATTGCTCTTTTATGTTCATTTGGTTTATGATTTGCTGTACTGATATTATTTGATTTCTTCCTAGTTTTCCTTGGTGTATTTGTTTTCTTAGTGTTTTCTGCTTTCATGTTTTCATGATAGCAGTTATGTTTCTTTTACTTCTGAATATAGGACTTCTTTAAGAATATTTTATAAGGCTAACTTGATGGTGATTGATTTTCCCTTTTTTATTATGCTTTATTACTGCTTCATATCGGGGGGAAAATCTTGCAGAGTGGGTTCTTTGATTGACAGTTCTGCTTTGCTTTTTGTTTTTCCTTCCAAAAATTTCAGTATGTCATTCCATTCCCTTCAAATTTCTGAGAAGTCTATTGAGAAGTTTGCTATTAGTCTATTGGAGATACTGTTGCATGGGATTTGGTATTTTCTTAAAGTTCTTTCTGTGTCTTGTATGCTTGAAAGTTTGAATAATAGTTCATGTTGAGAGTTGTTCTGATCAAATCTATTTGGAGTCCTACGGGGTTCATGTACTTGTATATCCACATCTTTCCCAAGACCGAAGAAGGTTACTACTATTTCATTGGATAGATTGTTTATGCTTTATCTCGTGTCTTTAGGAAAAATCCAAAATTGAAGTATTTGTTCACTTTATGATATTTTACAAGTCTCAGGGCTGGTACTTTCTTATTTTTTTAAATTGTCATTTTCTTTAATTTGCCTGAGTGGGGCATTTCAAAGACATTTTTTCAAGTTCAGATATTGTTTCTTCTGCTTGGTCTAACCTGTTTGAATGTCCCACTATGTATTTTCATTTAAGTTATTGAATTCTTTATTTCCAAGATTTCTTATTAGGTTCTTTTTTATGATCTCCACCTATTTTCTGAATTCTTAAAATTTTTTTTATGAATTGCCTGCTGTTGAGCCTCCTTGAATTTTCTTTTAATTGTCCTTTGAATTTTTTTTCCAGTATTTCATCAATACCTTTTTGGAGGGAGGAAGTCTGTTGGTGGAAATTTATATATATATATATATATATATATATATATATATATATATATATGTCATATATGTGTGTTTGTGCATATGTATGTAGTTTTTTATTTCTTGTAAATCAGGTGTCTCTACTAGTTTCAAAAGTTAGTTTTCATAGCATATGTCATTTTTCCAAGGATGAGTTTCAGGATGTCAGCTTGGTTGGCTTTGTTTTCATCTGTCTGGTAGTCTGCCCACAGTTCTTCCAGCTGTATTTTATGGCTTTAGTCACAATGTATGAAACTGTGTGGTTGGAGAACCATTCTGTCTCCAGCAACTATTTGAGAAAGCTAGTATTCTAGCAGCTGAAGTAGTTTTGTTTCTCAGAGCATTTGAGGATAGGGGAGCCCCGTGTGACCTTTCTGGCAAAGGTTGTGCGTAGAAGTATAGGGACATGGACCTTCCCATAGCAAAGATAGGTGTGGCGTATTTGCTCTTGTGCCAAGAGATAGTGTGGGGATGAAAGTGTTTCATCTGAATGGTTCTACGCCCTAAAGGTCACTGTGCTGCTGCAGCCTGTGCTCTGGGATAAGATTAGGAAGGAGACATTAGACATTTCTTTTCTGAAGCAAAACAAGGATGCAGACTCCAGGTAGCTAGCCTAACTGGACTCCATGCCTGCAATGATTGTGCAGTCTCCTATGATTGCAGTGTGGAATCTACTAGGCTTGCAGTGAAATGTGAATGTACTATTACACATTCACCCTTTGTGCAGTATGGAGTTCCCTGGCCAGGGAACCATGATCATGTTTGTTAGTATGCTTTGCTCTCTATACTACTGTACAGCACTGCCTCAGATCTCTGTCTTACCCTGTTCATATGTTTCCCTTGTCAGACTCCAGTGGTCTCCCATAGCTTCTCACTTCAAATTGCAGCTGTTTTTTTATATGTTTTTATGATTCTTCTCTGTACAAAAAAAGGTCATGGGTACCTCTATTTTGCCATCTGTTAGGACTATATCTTTTTAATTTCCAGAGAGAATAGTATCACCAAGGGGAGTTTGTGAACGATCAAAAAACTCTGAGGAATATGCAAATATGAGACGTGGGAGCAAGGAACAATGAAAGAAGGGATTAAGAAGAAACCAGAGAAGTATACTGATGACTGGTGTAACATATTTCATACAAAATTAGGAATCGAGAATATGAAGAACAGGAAGCATAAATTGCTATCACGGATATGTACCAAATCCAGTACCAACTAACTTAAGTATCTCACATGACATACATAAAGTCTCTATAAAATAGCAACATTGATCACATTAGTAACATTTCTAAGTTTAATAAGTTACATAAAGGCATATGTGCAGATATTAGTAAATTTATAATTTGAATTTCAGATGTATGACTACTGAGCTATATCACTGTAAGTGATGACTATAAACTAAGACTGATAATGGGTAGGTGCTAAAGGAAACTGGATAGCTATTTTTGAAAGAGGAGATTGAGAATACTCATCAGGATAGGAGCTAAATGAGAAAACATTGAAATGTGAATGAACAGGAGACAGTGTTGGACACTATATAAAATCTCTCTCTCTTGTCTTCTCTCTAGATTAAGGAAATTAGAAAATCACTGTGTGTTAGCAGAATCATTTTACATTTGTGGTATAAGTGGTTCTGTGGGTCATTGACTCAGAGATGAAAGCTGACACAATTGAATAGCAATTTATGCTCACTGATGCATCACTAGGAAATGACTTAAATTAGATAGCCCTTGTTAGAACTAATTAGATACATGACATTAAAGGAAGTGAAATGCTAAAATACTAAGCATAAATCAAAAGGAATTACATTATGTTGTAGAAAATAATGCTTGCTTTTTAAAGTAATATTATTACCTATAAAACTTGACTTTATCACTTTCTGACACAGATACATAATTTATAAAAATCTGGAAATGCACACATATTCTTCAAAAGAAGTCACGGTAATGCGTTTTAAAACTGAAAGAAAATGGCCAGAACATGGACTGTAGCTTTTCTTGTTCCTGAATATTAGTGCTTTATAACAAATCGTGGTGTGTTATAGTAACATTCCCAGCAGGTCTGGCTGGCAGCCACTGTTGGGTACTTGTGAGTAAATTTGTGTAAATGATATTTTGATTGAGGATTCTAATTAATTTGTCAACATTACTCTACCTTTGAGAAAACTAAATATATTGGAGACTAAGGAAGGCATTAGTGTGTTTCACACCACAATTGCTATCATCACTTATAAAGGTGGAAGGAAAATTTTTTATTTATTAATGTATGAGTTAGTTTTTTTTCTTTCCTTTTTTTCTTTCTGTTTTGTTTTGTTTTGTTTTGTTCATTTTGTTGTTGTTGTTGTTGTTGTTGAGACAGGATTTCAATACACAGTTCAGGCTGGTCTTGAACTCACTTGGTAGCCCAGGCTGGTCTTTAACTCACAGTAATCTTCTTGCATCAGCCTCCCAAGTCTTGGGATGACAGGCATGCACCACCACACTCAGTTAAGTTAATATTTCTAATGGATACAAAACAAGTACTTTTATTTGCTGGAGTAGCTGACAATTAATTAATGCACAGAGTCCTCCATTCAGAATGAAATAGTTTATAATGTGATGAATTCACATTTTATTTTCAAATGTAAACATACACATGAAATACAGTGTTTGGGTAGAGTACTGGAACAAGTACATGTACAAACACTAGGTTTATTCATATGATCAAGTTATCAGCAATGAAATGAAGGAGCAAATAAACTAAACATTTACTTTAGGGACTTTTCTGCCCATAAAGAAATATCTGTGGATTTTGCCTCCCTCTTCTTCCAGACATACAGCTATCCACTTCTGACTATATTAAAGAACACAATCACTCAAAAGAGAAAAGAGACATAGTGTGGAAAAACATATTCTCAATTAACTCATGAAACATTGTTGTCTTGGTACTCTATACATTTCAAAATGTTGTAAAAAATAATTATTTTCAAAACACTTACTGTTCTTAGCTGTTTCAGAATTTAAAGGGGAAAGGAGTGAAATGTGTTGGCTTTGTTATCACTAACACTAACAAATGACAGTCAGGCGCATTGTTTAAACTTTTGCGCCACTGCCCACTGCCAAGAAAGGATAATTAGAATATGTTATTAATTGTGAAAAGTGGATAATCTCTTAGCAAAGGAATAAAATTATTAGATAATAAAATTTATATAAAAATTCAGTATTTCCCCTTCATAGTTACACACATTTGGAAAAGAAAAAATT
>RJWM01035356.1:0-18979 GCA_004363535.1 Dasyprocta punctata
CTCTGTTAAGTGTCTCAGTCACTTTCCTGTCACTGGTGCACACTACCTGACACCTGTGATTTAAAGGAGAAGTTTATTTTGGCTTATATTTTCAGTCCTTAGCCAGCTGGCTCCAAGGCAGGAAGGCACACTGCTTCTCCAGGCTGTGCTGCAGCAGGAAGGCCCTGATGAGCATGATGGAGGTATGGGGGGAAGGAGGGTCCCAGACACTCCATATCAGGGAGGTTCTTCCTCAGCTGGGAATGAATAACGCCATCCTCTGCCACTCTGCCCCTTTGCACTGTGAGGGATGGACTGCAGCGCCAGGCTGGGAAGTGGGGCGGGGTAGGGGTGGTGTCAAGAGAGCAAGCTGAACGCTCCACAGTGCAGAAGATATCTTCTGACCATGCATCTGGACCCTCCACCGTGCAGAAGCTGCATCTTCTAGTTTCATCTGGCTGCTCCACAGTGTAGATCGATGTGTTTCCTGATCACTCACCACCTGCATGTGCTTCCAGAATAACCCAACTGCTTTCCAACTCTGGGAGAGAATTGCTTCCCCTCCTGATGGCCCACTCTTCTCAGGTCTCCCAGAGGCTCCTCCTGGAGAGCAGACCCCTGGGTCAGCAGAGCTTAGCATTCCCACAGTGACAATGGTCCCCATTCTCATTCAGCTCCCTGCCCAGGTTCCTGGCTTCCCCATCTCAGCTACTCTTCTTCCTGCCTTGGATTTTGGCTGATCTCTGGTCCTGATGTTCCTGTACCTTTTACGGTCTCAACTTTCCATCCATTCCTAGAAGGGCCAGGAAAAGAACAACTTTGTAATCCAAGTGTTCCTGGCATTGCTGCTGATGAAGTGAACCTCTGAGAGAGCTGAGCCTGCGAGGCCAGCCACTGGGGGCTCCAGAGCCATTGTGCAGTTCTCTCATTTCCAAACATGGTAGCATTTTTCTCCCAGACACACTTTGCGACTCTTTCCATCCTGCCACTTCCTCCCATGGTGCATGGTGGACTTATTCACTTCCTGCCATGCTTACCACGCTGGGCCTTACCTTCTTCTAACTGCCCCCTCCCTGCCCCTGCTTGAAGTGGGACTTAAAGAGCAATTCCCCTTGAACTCCTTGCCCCTGTAGTTACAACTTCTTGTTCTGGTACAGATAAAATTGACAGCTATGTCTGTCCTGCAAATAGAGTTTATGTCATCTTGTCTTCACAGGATTCATAAGACTCTGTCTTTTTTCAAAGTTGAGTAATTAATTGCTTTGTCTGGCTTCTGTACCCTTGCTTGCTCCCCCACCCTCTAAAGACCAACCCCCTTAGCCAAATGCATAAAACCAGAACTTTTCCTTTGTTCTAAAGCCCAACACTTTGCATGCGAGTTTGCTGGGTCGATGTGCACCTACAATCCTAGAAAAAAAAATCCTTCTTTTCCCCTTGGTCTCTTTGATCTCTTGGATTCTACAACATTTCTGGTGACAATGAAGGGGCTAGAGATTCCAGATTTGCTGTCTCCTTTGCCTGCAGGCCGGAGAGCTCATGAGCTGCAGAAGTCCTGAGATCTCTGGTGCCACCAGGTGAAACCTCAGCTTTGAGAGGACTCAGCCCTCCCACAGCCTGGAGACCTCTCCCCTGCCAGTGCAAATGGAACCTAAGGGGTTTCAGGACAATTCTGGAACAACAGTGGTATAGGACCACAGTAAGCTTTTAGGGAACCAACAGGGAAAACCTTGTTTTATTAGGATGAAAGGAGGACACCTGATAACTTCTGAGGATGGGGTGAAGGGATGTACCTAGTAATCTGACATGGATTGGGTCAGATACAACCTACAAGTGGAACGTAGAGGAGGCCTGTGTAGTGAGAAATTGCTTTCTAACAACTCGTGGGACAGACTTGCACTGAGAACAACTTGCATGCAACTCTCAAACAGCTCCTGGGATAGGCTGGCAAGGATAGTACCAAGTGGAATGCGGGAGTGGCCTGCAGAGAGAAAAGCTCACAGAGAATGTTGGGATTGTAGGAGTGGCCTGGAACCAGAGGGACTAGAAAATCTGACACCTGAATGAAAACAACTGGGAAAAGGGAGAGTGTGTGTGTACGTGTGTGTGTGTGTGTGCGCGTGCAAAATAAAGTGTGTGAGTCCAAGGTTACTGGGAGTCTGCTGGGTAATGGGAGGAAAGTGGTCCAATCAGTCTGAAAGCAAAAAGTAATTGAAAAATGATTTGCATAATAATGGGCAAAGACACGAAAAAGCTGCTTAGCTTTAGTGTGCTGGGATATATGGGCCAGATGCTGCAGGCAGGCTGATTAAAAAAAAAAAGAAAAGAAAAGAAAAAAAGAGGCATCCTGTAAAAAGGGATGATGACAGAGACCAGCCCTGATGGGGACCAAGACTAAAAATATGCCTGAGTAGCCAACTGGGACAGAAGCACAAGGCCAAGAGACTTAGGCCCAGCTGCGCCTGCTGAGATTGGAGGAGTGAAACAGGGGTTGTCTTTTCATTTCAAAGCAGGTGCACAGCAAGACAGTGCTCAGGGTCTCCAGGTCTGGGAGTCCCCAAGGCCAGCTCTTGTTCAGCATCACCAGCGTGATGCTGCCTCCAGATGTCTGAAAGGTGGAGCAGCTCCAACCTGGGGCTGAATAACCAAAGCCCTGTTCTGCCTAAGGAGGGTTTACAGGAGGAATCAAATTGCAAATTTCAGCTAATTGATAAATGTTGTACTTGTGATTTCCAATTTAAGTTGATACTCTTGTTTAATTTAAAATGTAAAATACTTATTGTACATTGTGAATTCTTAAATTGTAATTACAGAGTTAACTTGCCCTTTTCTCTAGTCTCTGTTGGTTTGCGATAAGAACACTGATTGAAGGTTACTCAGAGGTCTTTGGCAGTCAGTCGATTTCACTATTTCAGGGAAAAAAAGAGGTCCCTTTAAAAATTTCAATGGCACAGTCAGGTTTGTTGTAGAAGGTTTATAGTGAGAGAAAAATTATTAAGTGTCTATAGATCGACTTGAGAGGTGATCCCCACCTGGAAACCAGTGCCACACATGGGCTGCTGCCAGAGTGGGGACAGCCATACCCAAGTCTCTCTCTGTGAGACAGCGCCATTTGCAGACTGTAGAGGGAGAGAACCTGACCTCACCAGAAAGTGATCCCAGCAGGAGAATTTTCATTGTTTTGTTGGGTTGGGTTTTATTCTCTTCTGTTTTGTTTGATTATGTCAAATCTGATGGCATGAGCAGCTATTTGAAAGATCACAAGACATACTATGGTAGCCATTTTGGGTTTACTATTGGCTGGTTTTGAAGTCCTTTTTTGCATTCATTGTTTTGTTTGTATTGTTTCTATTCTATTCTGTTCTGTTCCATTTTTACTATGTGCAAAGGTATCTGCAGCTATTCTGAAGACAACAAAAGGCATTATGGTAACTATTGTTGGTTTCATAAGGTCTTGGAAGTCCTATATCACTTATACTGGTTTATTTTGATTGGTTTTATTCTGTGTTATTTTCCTTGGTTTTATCCTCTTTAGAATAAACAAAACACAAACAAACAAACAAAAGTCTATAAATCTAAGAGATGCACTTTTTTTTTTCAGTACCGCAGATTGAACTCATAATCTCACTCTTGCCAGGCAGGCGCCTAAGCCACTGAGCCAAACTCCTGGCCCTAGTTTTTTTGAGGCAGGGTCGCACCATGTAGTTCAGGCTGGCCTTGCTCATGTTGTAGCCCAAGTCGGCCTTAAACTCACAACACTCCACCTACCTCAGCCTCTCGAGTGCTAGGATTAAAGGTGTGAAGCACCACACCCAGCTTTTTTCCAATTTTTTTTTTTTGGTACCAGGGATTGAACTCACAACCTCATGCTTGTCAGGCAGGCACTCGTGCCACTGAGCTAAATCCCCAGGCTCGAGATGTGCTTTTGATATGAGAGAATTTTGTTTATTTATTTATTTATTTTTTCTGGCACCAGGGATTGAACTCACAACCTCCTGCCTGCCTGACAGGCACGTAAGCCGCTGAGCCAAACTCCCGGCCCTGGTTTTTTGAGGCAGGGTCGCACTGTGTAGCTCAGGCCGGACTTGCGCTCGCATTGTAGCCCAAGCCAGCCTCGAACTCACAATGCTCCTCCTACCTCAGCCTCCCGAGTGCTGGGATTAAAGGCGTGCGCCACCACGCCTGGCTCTATGAGAGGATTTTGTATGATCAAAGTGTTGTCCTGCTAAAGAAATAAAAAGAGATAATGACAAGACTGGAAAGCTTACATACATTGAGAAAAGTTTGTAGAAGTAGTTTACTTAAAAAAAGTATGTTTACTTGTTAATTTGGTGGGGCTCAGGTTGTTCCTTCTAAAACTTCCTGTGAGGAGGGACAATTTGATCAGCCTAAAATGAAAGGGCTTAAGAAAGTGCTTTGTGTCACAACAGAGTAGAGACGAGAGAAAAAACATCAAAACTCACCCCATTAAAATGTATGTTGGCAGACTTTAAAAAAGGCTATACAGAAAACTATGACATAAAGCTGACCCTCCCCCCAGAGGTAAGAACTCTTTGTAAAATAGACTGACCCTCCTTTGATGGTAAATGGCCGATGGGGTGGGGGATGGTGGCGATTGACAAAAAACAATTGGGTGTATATATAGGATGGTTCTCAGGAACAGAGGGCCATGAGGACACTAGGATCAGTTTCCTTACATTGACTCATGCCTAAATATAGTTCAGACTAGACCCACATGGCTTCAGCCCTATCTAGCTGCTCATTGACAAAAACCAGAGGTTTTTTTTTTTTTTGGTCATGAATGTGCTAGCATGATAGAGCTAGAGATGAATTATAGGCTCTATATACATGGGCAAAGGAGACTACTGAAGAGGTGACTACCAAAGTGTACATAAATCATGACCAAGAAGCCATAAAAAATCTGACAGGAGGCTCAAAGAAAAAAATAAAACAAAACAGATTTGTTGACGGCAGTGCTCATAGAGGAAAGATGGAAACCACTAAGCAACAAAGATGGGGACACTGAAAAAACAGGAGTCGAACTGGGCCAGGACCAAAACTAGAGTGGGGTCAATGTGCACGATGTAAAAATATGGACACTGAAAAAAAATAAATGGCCCAAAATGACAAGAGAAATGATAAAAATTCTAAAACTAGGAGGCTGCCTACAAAAGGTTATTGCCCTTAAGGAAAACAACCATATCAACAACAATAAAAAACAGATGCTAACTTCATTGGATTGAGGGAAGCTAAAGGTTACAAGGACGGGGCCAGACCAGGTCATCCCCTTAGGACACCCAGAAGCCCATGGTCACCATGAGAGTAGGGGGCCAGTTAGTGGACTTTCTGGCAGATGGTAGAACTAAACACTTCATAGTGACACAGCCCATTGAGCCATTTCCCAAAAATCATGTGATTATTGTGAGAACCACTGGAGTCCCCAAAAGAGGCTATTTTTCTGATCTGTGAGGTATATCATAAAAAAAAAAGAGTTTTCTGTATTGTTAGGGTTTATACATTGTGTCAACTTGAGAAGTCTAGTAGCTTAATTAAGTAAGGCAGCAGTTCTACATCCTGGGGTGTAGAGCATAAGCAGTTGCCTGGCCATTGTGTCAATTTGAGAAGGTCAAAAGTTTAGCTGAGAGACTCAGCAGGGAGCCAGGGTTCTTACTTTGTAAACATCCTCATCCTGTGCAAAGGAAGGCAAGGATGTTTGTGAATGCTACACCCATCCTGGGGGGGGGGGTTGTCCTGTGTACTATATAAGGGAGGAGAAGAAGCTTGCCCCTCCTCCTTTTACTCTGGCTGCTTTTGCTTGGCTGCTGTCTTGAAGTGCTGCCCCAGTGCCATGCAACCCTGCCTTGGAGCCAGCTGATTGTGGACTGAAACCTCCAAAAACTGTAAGCTAAATAAACCTTTCCTTCCCTAATTTTGGGTGTCAGGTGTTTTGTCTCAGCAACAAGTAAAAAGTAACCAAGACATGTATCTTCCAAACTATCAGATTTCTCTGCTAAAAAGAAACTTACTCCAAAACTACAGCTCTAAATTACCTTTGGGCCACAGAGATAAAGGAAAGACAGCACAGCAGTACAAGGCTG
Source organism: Dasyprocta punctata (assembly GCA_004363535.1). Taxonomy (NCBI): domain Eukaryota; kingdom Metazoa; phylum Chordata; class Mammalia; order Rodentia; family Dasyproctidae; genus Dasyprocta; species Dasyprocta punctata. The sequence goes on from RJWM01035356.1 coordinate 6,075, forward strand.
GTATTAAGGAATGCCTCACCCAGCTGTGCAAGACATCGAAGAGTGATGTCAGTGACACAAGGTGCTGACGAAAAACATAGTGAGGCAACTTCAAGGAATAACAAACCTCCTCACACTGAAGGTGAGCTTTGTAAAAGCTACTGGCAACGAGACAGAGCTAGTACTGGAGCTGGGACACATGTACAGCAATGCCGAGAATGCATTGCACAACAAGAAACAGGTAAAACTGGAGGCTGCTTAGCAGCAACAATTGGCAGCTGAGAAAAAACAGTCGTGCTGCAAGGTCAAAGAACATATACAAAAGAGCCTGTCAACTGAGGAGGAAGCCACAAGGTAGGGCAAGTTTGCACTGGAGAAAATCAAATGACTCAAAGTCAAGGTAAAACAGACCCAATGCTCCCAGGAGCAAATGGATAGTCAACTCCATAGCTACAACTGGCCCCAAAAGCTGCCCAGAAATGACTACAGACAAAGAAGAAAATACATGAACATGCTAGGATGACTATAGGAGACAGAAGCAACACAATGAATGGCCAAAGAGGCCAAGGAGACTCAAAAACATGTCAAAAGCAAGGCAACACAATTTTGCTGGCAAATAAAAGAAACAGAGGTACTAAAACAGTTGACAGAAATACATGCCCAAACCAAGGTACATATGGAACTAAAAACACAAGAAGTATAATGCGACATACAAGAGGAGATAACATAATGGGAAAGAAACAGCAATAGACCTACAGAAACACAGTATCTAGAAAGAGCTGCAGCATCTGCAGTAGAGTTCAGAGGCAAAGATCCAAACCAAGACCCAACAGGTGGAGACAGCCAAGCACAACAGGCTACACATCAAAAAGGAGATCCACATGGTGTGCTATGACTGGGACCAACTGAATGCCAGCATGGTAGAGTTAGAGATGAATTACAGGTTCTATATACATGGACAAAGAAGACAAAAATCCAGAAGTGATAAGCCCAAGAGGAGGCTAAGTGGTTACGGAGACAAATGTCAGAAGAAAAGCAACACAAGCCTCAAGCAGAAGCAAAACTGGCCCTGCGTGTCAAGCCTGAAGTGGAGACAACTTAAAAACAGAGGGTCCTATAGTCACTGGTGGAACTACGCCAGGAAGCCAAGGAAACAAAGGTGGCTGCAGCAAACAGAGGCAAAACAAACACACCAAGTACAGATAACCTTAGAGACAACTTAGTATAACACAGGGCAAACCTAAAAAACAAACATGCCTCCCTTGCAAGAAGACTACACAGCTAAATCAAACCCTGCAGAAAAAATATGTAACAATGGCCCAGCTTTGAGAGAAAATAAAATGACTGACACAGCAGCAAACAAAAGCTAAACATGCTCATGAGAAAGCTAAACGGGGACTGGAGTGCTAACAACTAACGCCCAGTGATTCAGATAAGCCACCAAAGTGAGGAGAAAAGAGCTCCTCCTCTGAGAAACTGATCAGAAGAAAACATTTAAACCAATCAAAGAGGCTGTGACTTAGGCCTCAGCCTTAGGACTGTCAGATAAAACATAGCCTTCCTTCCTATGTGTCTATAAACAAAAAAATGGCCATAGGCATCTCAACCCAGGTCATGGGATCCTGACATTGTCTGACAACACACTTGTCAAAACAGTTAGACTCTGTAGACCTAGGACAGCTTCCATGTTTCAGGACACTTACTACCACTGCTCCGCTGCTGCAAAAAGCTAACAAGCTGACTTTGGGACAACAACTGACTATTCCCCACACTCAGCTGTAACCTTAATAGACCAGAGACGACACCATTTGTTGTCAAATCTAAGCATGCCTTGGTATCAGGAACTTTTATGTGAAAATCCTTGTATAACTCTAGAGACAATAAATACTCTTAACCTGGCCACTTTGCTCCCAGTCGAACTGGGACCCCCCCCCACCATGACTGTATGGTTATGGTAAAAGGGGTCCAAAATCAAGACATGCAATAGTGACCTGACTCTGTGACAGAGGCCCAGCCTCTACCTACCAGGACCTCAGCCCAGAAGGCAAAACTAATAGCCTTAATAAGGACTTTTTTACTGGCAAAAGGACAAAAAGATTAATATCTATTCTGATTGCAAATATAAAAAAGATTGCTCCTAATGGCTGTGGGGAAAGAGATAAAGTAAAAAAAAGGATTTTATAGTTCCTGTATGCTATATGGATCTCAAGAAAAGTGGCCTTTATACATTGTAGGGGGCACCAGAGGACTGCAACATTAAAAACCATAAAAAAAAAAAAAAGACAGGGAAACAAAATGGGTCACTATGACAGCCTTACAAAGGGTTGGCCACAGCTATGCCCAGCATCCTGGAGCTTCCTCTCCTGCAGACCCCAAATTACTCTCCAAACAAAAAGGCATGATTTACCCAGGAACCTGGAAATTATATTGAGGGATGATGATGGAAACTCTCTGAAGACAGCTCTAAACTGCCTTGAGTGGGAGGTTATTGATATATGTTGATGCTTGTCTGCTCCTTCTTAAGATGGGTTGAAGCTTTTCCCTCCTGAACAGAAAAGACGCAAAAGGTGACCAAGGTATTGTTAAGAGACATCATCCCAAGATTTGGACTGCCCCTGACCTTGAGGTCAAACAATGGACCCACATTGGTAGCTGAGATAGTCTAGGAGATCACATAGATACTAAAAATAAAATGAAAGCTTAACATAGCTTACCAGCAATAGAGCTCTGAAAAAGTAAAACACAAAAATTGGACACTCAAACAGTTGCTGAAAAATATTGCTGAGAAATCCACTTGAGATGGGGCCAAGTCCTGCCTATGGTCCTCCTCCATGTCAGGTACAATCCCACTAAATAAATGAGGTATTGCTCTTATGAAATTCTGTTTGACCAGTTGCCCCCAATCATAGGTCAAAGTAAAGGAGATCTTTGTAAACTAGGGAAATTGTCTCTGAGGAGACAGATACACGTTTTAAAAATAGCCATGTAAGAGCTCTATAACTGTGTACAAAAAAATGCCTGTAAGCCTGATAGATCCAATACACTCATACAATGAGACTGTTTTGGTAAAAACAAAAACAAACAAACAAACAAAAAACCAAATCCAACAACTTTGGGGCTCATATGGGATGGGCCTCATACTGTAATCTTGTCTGTCCCTACTGCTGTTAAAGTCACAAAAACTGTGCCTTAGATCCACCAGAAGTGGCCCAAGAACCCAAAACAGGTGGATTAACCAGCAGGATCCCAACTTCCCAAACCAGCTGATTCTGTAATGAGATCCTATGGCCAACAGAGACAACAGCCCTGCTCTGGTCACTCCAGAAGCTGACTAGTCTATGGAAGTTGAATAGTCTATGCATGGCCAAAGCTGGAGGGTCAATGTGGACACAATGACAACATGAATCTCTTTTCCTTTTTGTTGTAGTACTCCCTCTGCCCAATAGGGAGCCATCCCCCCAAAACAAGGTATACGTTACTGATAATGATGTTTTCTATTAAAACATTATAGAAAGCATCAAAAGGGGAAATGCAGTGGGATTTAAAGAGCAATCCCTTTGAACTACCCCTTCTTCCCCTGTAGCTATAACTTCTTTTTCTGCTACAGATAAGATTGACAACAATTTCCTGTGAACAGAGTTGATGTCATCTTGTTCTTGTTCTTGCAGGCTTCATAAGGCTCTGTCTTTTTTCAAGGCTGAGCTATTAATTGCGTTGTCTTGTTTCTGAACCCTCACTTGCCTCCCCAGCCCAGTTTCTAAAGATCAGCCTCCTCAATCGAATGTATAAAACTAGAGCCTTCCCTTTGTTTTAACACTCAGCATTTTGGATGTGAGTTCAGTTGGGTTGATTTGCATCTTAAATCCAAAATTTCTCCTTTTCCCCTACTGGTGTCTCTGATCTCTTGGATTCTGCAACACACTTGCTGATCTTTTTCTATCCCATTACAGCAGCACCCACCTGCCTAACTGATTTAAAGACCCTAGGACTGGATGCAAGGCACAAACTTTAGGGTGGCACCTGCAGCCAGGTGCACCTCTGACCACAGACGTGCTGTCTCTTCTCATTCACACCAGGTACCTTCCTCCTGGGATGGCCCCACCACGAAGGACAAGCGTTTCTCCTCTGTCTCCTTAAAGATGCTCCTCTCATCCTCCTACCAAATTATCCACTCCCTTCCCTGTTATCTGTTGGTTAACTTTCTTTTATAAAATCACCACCATCTGTAACTACTTCCTGTTCGTTCTGTGTTATGAATTATAAGGCCTGTTAATTCATAGAGACTTGAAGACCCCTAGAGTAGGGGTGACACCTTCCTTGTTCCCTGGTACTGTGGTTTGGATACTGCCCCTGAAGGCCCATGTGCTGAGAATTTGGGCCACAGTGTGGTGCTATTGGGAGGTAGAATGCTTAGTGGGTTGAGACAAGTGGGAGGTTTTAGGTCATGGTGGAGGCCATGCTGTCTCTCAGGACCCTGCCACCCTGTCTCTTCCTCACTCCTATTTGCTTCCTGGCCTTGAGGAGAGTGGCTTTGCTCTACCATGTGCTCCTGCTGTGATATGGGCCTTGCCATAGGCCCAAAGCAATGGAACTGAGTGACTTTGCATTAAAACCTCTGAAACTGTGAACCAATCTTATATTTTGTCACAGTGATGGAAAGCTGACTAACACACCCAGGAGCAAGCCCGGAGGAACAAGTGTTCCAAGAGTCCAAGCTCTGGTCACTAGCAGCTCCAGGATCTGTGAAGGCATCTCCAATCTCCCCTCAGTGATGTAGCCAAAGGGCACAAAAGACAGAACCCAGAGGCACACCAAGGAGGGGAAATATTGGCTTGTGCCACAGCCAAGCTCCCCAGAAGTTTAAAGGCATCATTTGAGAAAGACTTACAAAAACATCTTGCAGACCATAAAGCATTAGTTTCCCACCCAACAAGCTGATGTCCATGATGCCATTCTATGGAGACTGCCCAAAATAGGGAAAATGCTATGTGCAAGGAAAATGTGTTTTTATACCCAACCTTATGCCATAGCAAGGATGCAAGGTGAAGTAATAATTTCAGCCTAACTGTTAATTTACATGAATGGAACATTTAACTCCCAAACCAGGATGATGGAAGTATGTGACTGGGACTTAGTGGGATTGTGTAAATCCTTTCCTGGCCTGTGCCCATGTCATGGGCATCAAGGGCAGAACGACTGAACCCAAGTGCTTCTTGATTGAGTGCAGGGACACAAAAGGCTTAATGTGGGGGCTCTGTAGCCTCTGAGAAGAGGTAGGGAGGATGCTGGCTCCAGCACACAGCTTTCTGCACAAGAGACAGTCATAGGATGTGGATGTCAGGTCAGAACCATGAGCCCGGGGCTCTGAACCCACCGCTGGGCCTCCCAATGTCCTACTGCAAATCAGCAGTGGAGGAAATCCAGACTGGGAGGCAGTCAGATATCTGGAGGTAAAAAGAGGCAGGGTCCACAGGCTGACCTGGGTTCCCTAGGAGCCCAAGGACCATGAACACACTCACTTGCCAGTACCAGCAATGAAAGGGTTATACTGTGAAATTGTTTGCAGTGACAGAAGATGATTTTATTGGAAAGAAATATCACTATATTCTAACAGACACATAGCGAACCTACAGGTGCCCTGTAGACTGTGCATGGGTAGGAGAAGGGACGCAGATGTGGTTGAGGTGAGGTTTTCTCCTACTGAGAAGCCAGATGTAGAAGTCCTTCACTAGTCACTGTAGAGTTTATTATGAGTTGGCTGCTGGAAGGGCAGACAGTGGCCTCAGAAGATCCAGAAAGCTGAGCACCCACGGGCATCTCATGGGGAAGCATTAGAACACACCTTCCTCTGAGAATGAGCAAATCAGAGGGACAAGAAGAGAGTCACAACCACACATAAGGGTTCAGGGAAAGAAGAAAAGAGGTCCACAGAGAAGAAAGTATTCCAGGGAATATTGAGGGACCTCTTCAGACAGAGCAATGGGAAGGACATAGCTGTCTGTTGTGACAGATCTTGCATTGAGATCACACAGGGACACAGCAGCTGGACTGGGGTCAGCAGGGCCTGCAGCAGCTGGACTGGGAACAGCTGCTCTTACAACCACCACAGGAGCCACAGCCCCCCGCCCCCTTGTAGCCTTTGCAGAAGCCACATTCTCCTTTGCTACAGCTGGAGCAGGAACAGGCTGGCACACAGCAGCACAGGGCACACAGCATCAGCTGGAGCCACAGCCACAGACCCCACAGCTGTAGCTGCAGCCTCCAGAATGGCTACAGCAGCTCATGGTTCTGGTGAGGGAGGCGGAGAGGTCAGAGGAGCAGGTGGTGATGGGAGTGTGCAGGTGTGGAGACTCCTGGGCCTGGAGCCTTTATATATGTCCCCAGGATATTCCTGGGCACATGGATACTTCCTCATCTATTTCCTCAAGGTCATATATATATATATATATATATATATATATATATATATATATTTTTTTTTTTTTGTATCCTTTCCCCAGGTGTTCTATGGATTGCAAACACTTATAATAGTCTTAGGTTTCTAAGTTTGGCTTTTTTCTTGTCCATAATAACTTCAGTCTGTACTTCCTATGAGTCCCTGAACATTGGTCTCCCACCTTACCAGCTGACAACATGTGATTTGTGGGTGATATCGTCTTACCCATGCTCCCTCACATCTGTTCTGTTTGGATTTTTACTCCAGGGTACACTATATATTCTGGGTTCATTTGTATTATAAATATGATTCATAATCCCAAACACATTACGTTCTAGTTTGAAGACCTTGTGAATGTTATCTGATGTGAGAAAAGTTGTTTGTAGATCTGATTAAGTTAAGAGTCTTAAGATCGAGGGATTATCATGGATTAACTGGATGAGCACTAAATGCCTTGGTCTGTATCCATATGAGAGAAGAGAGGAAGAGTTGTCACAGTCAGAAGATAAAGATGTGAAGTGAAACACAGCAATTCAAAAGAACAGTGGTGTGGCCCCAACCTGGTGGCTGAGCCACCACATGTGTGGCAATTTGTTACAGTAGCCAGGAGAAGATAATACAGATTTTGATAGCTGGAAATGGAGGGCTGCTATAACAGGTATAAAACTCATGGGCTGGGTGTGGTGGCACACTCCTGTAATATCAGCACACAGGGGCCTGAGGCAGAAGGACAATGGTGAGTTCGAGGCCAGCCTGGACTGTATAGTGAATTCAAGGCCAGCCTGAACTATGTAGGGAGAATTTGTCTCAAAAAACCAAATATAAATTTAAAAAATGTGGAAGTGACTTTGAACTTGGATAATACAGGCTCAAAGAATTTTGAGGTATGCAACAGAGAAATCTAGCATTGTCAAAGACAAACTTTGGAGAGATAGTTTTGATTTTCCCATGGGAGTGACCGTTAAGGAAGAAACACGGAAAAGAGTTTGGAAGATAATTTATTTAATTATTTATTTCAGATCTTTTACCCACTCAATCTGCATTTGGTTGGTGCATGTGCCAGGGACAGGGTTCAGGAAGACCATGGGGTTTGGCAGCTGTGTGGGTCACATCGATGCAGATTCTGGGACTCTTGCCACCTCCAGTGACCTTGAGAATTGAGAAGAATCAGCCCAGGACTACTTGGGGGTGGGGTAAATGGGTGTTAGATCAGTGAGGATGGTGACAGTGATTGCAGAGGGGGGCATGGAGAGCACAGTCCCGGTCAAAGAGGATGAGGTATAAGACCTAAGGCTGACAGACAGGCAGAAGAGTGCCCAGTGTTCCAAAGGTAGGAAGACAGCACAGAGACAGCCAGGGAGGGCTCAACATGCAGAGAAATATGGGATGTGGCTGTGGTAGGAGGCAAGTGTTCCTGCATATGGGGGGACCACTGGGATCCTCTGGACATAACATCAGACCTTGCACTGGCAGCACACAGGGCCACAGCAGCTGGACTGGCAGCAGCTGCTCTTATAACCCCCCCAGGAGCCACAGCCCACCTTGGAGCAGCCACAGGAGCCACAGTCCCCTTTGTCACAGTTGGAGCAGGAACAGGCTGGCACAGAGCAGCACACAGACTTGCAGCAGCACACGGGCACACAGCAACCCCCACAGCTGGAACCACAGCCATAGCCCCCACAGCCTGAGCCACAGCCAGTCCCCACAATCAGAGCCATAGCCACAGCTCCCACAGTTGGAGCCACAGCCTCCAGAACAGCCACTGCAGCCCATGATACAGAAGATGGAGGTGGAGAGGTCAGAGGAGCAGGTGGTGAGCGAGGTGAGCAGGTGTGGAGCCACCTGGGCTTCAAGGCTTTCATGCCCAGGCAGGTCGGGTGTGGCCTACCAAAGTGCTCACTTTCCCTTTGTTGTTTGCATCTGCCCCTGGGCCTTTGCTCCCTTGTGTCCCTTCTTCCCTCCTCCTTGCTGCTCACCACTCACCTGCCATGGGCCCTGTGTGGCCTCTTCCTGGTGTTGGGTGCAGGGCTGTCTCCTGGAGCCACAGGGACCTGGGTCTTGTTGAGACATGCTCTGCAGGGCGTCCAGGATGGGCAGGCATGCTTGTAGCAGGAGAGGGCTGGGCCTCAGCTCAGAGCTGGCACTCAGACCTACCTGTGCCCTTCACACCTCCTAGACCTTGGCACTGCATGAGGTTGCAGCCCAGGATCCGGGCTCTGGGAATCTGGACACAGATTTGGGGGAAGGCTGATGACTGGGAGGAACCTGGGTTTGTTGAGTGTGGAGGGAGCCTGAGGTCAGGAAGCCTCTCCATTAAGTGCCTTCCTCTGCAAAGTTCTTTCCTCTTCACTGGATCCTTTCTGTGGACCTGGAGGCTCCTGGTGCAGGGTTGGCGTTTGGCTGAGCCTCAGGATGTGCAGAAGGAGGAGGCCCCGAGAGGCAGCTGTCAGGGAGCTCAAGGGAATGACAGGCTGAATGGTTGGAGCCTCAGGAGGAGGCATCATTGTCAGGGCTGGAAGCTACAGGTGCCTGAGCATCAGAGGTCACATGCGCTGTGGATCCTCAGCAGAGTGAGGCTGAGCCGGTTGAGTCCCAGCGTACGCTGCTTATCTAAACCCATCATCATCTTTGTGGCTCTGTTCCCAGAGATAGGAAGGCGAGGGTAGAGCTGGTCTGCCTCTGGGAGGTGATTGAAGCCAGAGAAAGGAGGTAAGGTCAGGTGAGATGGACATGGGTGCGAGTGAATGAGTGAATGTTTGTGCCCACGGTTATTGGGTGAGTGCATGTGTGTGTGTGTTTGTGCTGGAAGCGTGGTCACCACACGGTGGAGCACCTTCCAGATTCTGCATTGCTGTTCCAGCGCCCAGAAAATGGGAAAGTGGCTGGGCCAAAGCACACCTAGAACAATTCGAAGAAACTGAGGTGGAGGAACCGAGCAGAAAGGAAGAAACTGAGCAGGACCTGAGCGTCCTGTCCCAGGTGTTTGCAGCCCGGTCGAGTACCTTGCTGGCTGCATTGGTGGAGATCCTCCCTGCAGGAGTCCTCACAGTTGCGCTGGCTGTCAGTCCCTGGACAGTGTTGGCACCGCAGGGCTCACGGGTCATGAGAGTTTCCCAGCCGTGGATCAACACAGGACTGTTTCCCGACTTGCTGAAGGTCACGCAGTCCCGGGGTTTCGAGTTTTACCGCGCGGATCGCGGAGGGTCCAGGGTTCTGCGCCCCATTCCCTTGGAACACAGGTGCTAAATCCCAGCAGTTCACTAAATGGCAGCTCACCTGTCTCTGGATTTTGTAACCATTGCCGCCAGGTGGCGCTGTGTCTCCGATCGCTTTGCCTGCTGCACAAGTTTGAATACAATTCTTTTGTTTTGTTTTGCTTTGCTTTGCTTTTTTGCTTTGCTTTGCTTTGCTTTGTGTTAGTTCTGGCGATCGAACTCACAGCTTCGCACTTGCCAGGCAGACGCTGTGCCGCAGAGCTATATCCCTGGTTCCAATACAGTCAGACATCAACTGAAAATGCACTCCTTTGAATCGCACTGAACTTCAGTTTTTACCAATGCTGGGGATGGGACCCAGGGCCTCCTGCCTGCTGAGCAAGTTACTCTACCTCTTAGCTACATCCAGGCTCCAACTTGGTTCATTTTGGGTGCCCATCCCCCACTGGGCAAGATGCTCACACATTGCAATGAAGAAGGAGCTGAATGGGGGTGGTGGTGGTGGTGGTGGTGGTGTCACTGTGCTCCCCCTGCCGGAGTTTGGGAGAAATGCACAAATTGGAAAATCATGCTTAACTCTGGAAAGCTCACCTTCCTGATGGAATGTACTGTTGCCGTCTCTACAGTCATTTCCCCAGTCTTCTTCCTTGATAGCCTACTTCTTCCTACACCAGCACTTTCACGGTTCTGTTTTCTGGAGACAGAACAGACAGCTATCTTAGGTTTCCTTCCAGCAGAGCTGTCCAAGTTTGCTTCTGGATTTGGGGATTTGCAAACTTGCCTATGTGAAGAGGCAGGCTGTGCAGCATTTTAGATGGTTTGGGTCAGGGCAGGGAACATCTCGATCCCATACTTTCCTGTGCCTCTTTGTCAGAGATCAGGGCATCAAGATTTCCTTTTCATGTAGTGTCTCCTCTACCCATGCGTAGCAATGAAGGATGCTTGTCACCTCGTGGGTGACTGACATTCTTGTTCCAGTGGTCTCTTAGGTGTTGGATATCAGCTATGGCAGTGTGAGAAAAGAAAGGGACATCAACAGGACGTGTGAGTGGTTTCCTACTATCTGTATGATCGCTTGTTTTGACTCAAGTGGAGCATCCAACAGCTGCCAGACCTCTGCTATGTGTGAAAGTGCTCTCCTCGAGTCCTTCTCTTCTTGGGCTGTGCAAGTTGAAAATGTTCCTGCAATGTGTGGCTGAATAACTGAAGTCAAAGTGACCGATCATTTGGTCTCCTGTTTCTTTTTTTCTTTTTCTTTTTTCTTTTCTTTTCTTTTCTTTTCTTTTTTTTTTTTTTGAGGCACTGGGGATCGAGCTCACAACCTCATGCCTAGCAGGCAGGCGCTTAAGCCGCTGAGCCAAACCCCCAGCCCCAGTTTTTTGAGGCAGGGTCGCACTATGTAGCAAAGGCCAGTGTTGCGCTCGCGTTGTAGCCCAAGCCAGCCTCGAACTCACAACTCTCTGCCTACCTCAGCCTCCCAAGTGCTGGGATTAGAGGCGTGTGCCACAACGCCCGGCTGGTCTCCTGTTTCTTATTGGACAGATTTTGGTAGAGTTTGTCAGCTTGGATTGTTGAGTGGAAATTTTCACTGATGTGTCTTTAATGAGAAATGAACACTACCTGTGTGTAACGCAGAAGCTGAATTTTCAGGTATGTCTTCACTGTGGGGTGGCTGATTGGAACCGTTTTACACACGTGTAACTTCATGCCAGCCTTCAGGGGCTTCTGATCCCCTCTTAGGGATTTTCAAGGATACAGCCTACATCCTTATTGGGTCCAGTCACAATGGTTAGGATGAATCTCTCAGGCTCCTCACTTTTGCACAACAGAATCCTTGCCCCGCCACTGGAGACCTCCCCCAGACCTGCTCGTGCAGAGGTCTTGGTCCCGCTGCTCCCAGAATGTTCCTGTCTTTTGGACACCTCATAGAGGAGCTGACCAAAGCAAGGGTGCTTTTTTTTTTTTTTTTTTTTTTTTTTTTTGTGGCACCGGGGTTTGAACTCATAACCTCGCACCTGCCAGGCAGGCACTTAAACTACTGAGCCAAACTTCCTAGTTTTTTGAGACAGGGTTGCACTATGTAGTTCGGGCCGGCCTTGCATTCACATTGTAGCCCAAGCCAGCCCCAAACTCACAACACTCCTCCTACCTCAGCCTCCCGAGTGCTGGGAATAAAGGTGTGCGCCACCATGCCCGGCTAAGCAAGGGTGCTTTGAGTTCAGCAGAAGATCCTGTCCTCCTTCCCCCCAGGTTCCCGCACACCACCAGTGAGCTTTCCTCAGTGCTGCTGAGTGTGTCCCCGCCCTCTTTCCTGGTAGGGAAGAGCAGCACCTCTAGTTTCATCAAAGCCCTGAGACTATATTTGTGCCATTTCTCATAGTTCTCATGTTTCAGAAATGACGTTGTTCCTGACATGTCCTGTTGTGTCCTGTCATGTGTTGATGGGCAGGTCAGCGAATTTGTAGTCTCACAGGTCCCTAGCCCTTTCAGTGAATTTACCCGAAGGTATGCTCCAAAGATGTGGCCAATGTTTCCATTAGAAAAGTGTATCTGGTGAAGGATACAGTGGCTGGATGGCCCCCCAAACACTCCCTTGCTTCAAACAACCTGACCCTGTTCTTGCAGCAAAGTTCTGAAGCGGGTCCGGAGGTCCTCCTGTGAGTGACTGCATGAGTCCTTCCCCAAAGTCCTCCATTTGAATGCTGGTGCCCAGGGCCACCCAAGAGCATGGGAGGATCCTAATACCATTGTGGTGAGTTCTCATGTGCAGTTTCCCAGGGCCTGCTGCCTCGAGATTTCTGGCTGGTCCAGAAAGCCAGAAGGACCTCGAAAGGCAGGTGTTGGGGCTCGGCTGGGGATCCAGAGGCAGCCAGAGCAGCCTGCACCTCTAAAGACACTCACCAAAGAGGACTTCAGTGGGGGCAGGAAACGTGGGCTCTGTGCGTGCTGAGGTCTGGGGCAAAGAGCGAGGGGGGTAAGCGGCAATGTGTCCTTTCTTCAACTCAGTTTTTCAGACACATAAACAGTCAGTGTGCTTTGATCACAGCGTGATCATACTTTTCTTACTCCTTTTCACTGACTTTTCTTCCCAGGTGTACAGTGGAATGGCCTACAATCATTGGCACATTGTGCCTTCTCAGCAGTGGCCCCGTTCCCTTTCTTGGTGATATAGAATCCCACTAGGCAACGTCCCCAGAGAAAGGGAGACTGAAGTGACACTCGTGAAACCCTAGTGAGTACAATGGCCCAGGTGAGCGAGTGACGAACTTGTGCCT
>RJWM01035357.1:0-18994 GCA_004363535.1 Dasyprocta punctata
TAAAATTAGACCAACAGTATACATCATCAAACACAGAAAGGCATGTTTGAAATGCTTGACAAAAATACTTTATATGAAGGAAAATACAGATATATGTTTTAAAACCTATAATACACTTACAAAAGTCACAAATCCTTTGATTGCTAATAAACTGAGTGTTTGGTACTTTCCCCCTTAACTCTCCAGGAAAATGAGATAAAAACTAAAATGCTGTGGAAATTCTTTTGGGACATGTTGCCTTACTTTGGTGGGAGAGAGACGGACTTTTTTTTCTTCTTCTGCTTAGGTTAATATGAAAGCAAAATCTATCAACAGTGATTTCAGGGAAAACTGGAGCCGCTATTTTTAAATACATTGGGAGCTTGTACACTATTAGAAAAGTATAATGCCCATTTACCATTACTTAGCCACATTAATCATTATGGTAACTATGCTGTGAACTAATCCACAAATGTAATACTTCCATGATCACAGTGTTCCCCGGGGTCATGATTTGAGGCAGTGACAGGTAAACCCTCTCCGTGTTGGCCAGATGACCGGGTGCTGACACTCCTCCCAGGGGACGGAGATTCTGGCCTCACCCACACTTCTGCAGACACAGGCCAGGGATGCGAAAATAGATCCATCTATTATTACTGGAATGCTAAAGGTTTCATTCGTTTTTTAATCTTCTGTACGGGTATGCTATCATTGCTTTTAACAAAAAAGTAAACATGGACTGAATCCTGCCTCCCCGTAGGAATCTAAATTCCCAGGAATTTCACCATCCGGCCATGAGGTATTTCTGAACACGCACCCGTCAGTTTTAGCGTCCCACCTTGCGTGGATGCAGTCAGTGGGTGGCTGATGAGTATCATTTTAATTGTTTATCACTGTGCTCCCCTTGCCTAGCACCTTGCCTGGCATTTTATGAGGGGTCCACAAAAACGACTATTCCAGGTTCCAAGATCTGCCACTAATTGCCTGTGTGATTTGGGACAAGTCATTTAATACGAGGGACTTGGACTGGAAAAAAAATGCTAGTATCATTTCCAATTCTCATATTTTACTGTTCTTTGACTGAATGTCCTGGGTGTTCACCAGTTTATTACAATGACTACAGGGAAAAACAGTACTCCTCCCAAAAACGCTAAGTGAAATAATCCCCATCTTCTTCAGGAACCAATCCTCCACTCCCTCACGAAGGCTGCCGTCTGCCAAAGGGACGCCCAGAGCTCGTGTTTTATAAAAGGGCTCCTGAAGTCCACCCAGTATAGAGATAACACTTTCTTGCCCCAAGTAAGGGACCCGGATGAACCCGACTTGATATTGTTCTCATTTTGGCCCTTACCATATAGTTCTGCTTTAGAACCTTAATTACTGCCATTTAATAAAACCAATCCCCTTGGATCTTTTATTAAAAAAAAAAAAATCCATTTTCTCTGCCACTAAGAGGCAGTGTTGAGGTGGTGCTAAATTTAAGAAAAACTGCCCAGAACAAGGGTGGATCTTGATTCCTCAGATAGATGATCCACTTCTAGGAGCAAGAAAATACAGAATTTCAACATCTTCTTCATTAAAAACATATTAACAGTCCTAAAATACAATGTGTACATTCCTGTTGGGATCCATTTTTTAAATCTGTTGCAGATTTTGGAATATTCTACAGCCTGGGATATTTTTGTTGTCTAATTTGCCATTTATCTGATCAAAATAATTCATGTGCTATTAATTCTCTTTTGTTAGCTGTTGAAAAACTCTTCTGCATTTGATAGCAGATGATAAATGATTAATGGTAGTATTTTATTCTTATGAAAATTTAAAAAGAAAGACAGAAAATCGATACCAAATTTTATTTAAGGTCAAATAATTAATTGCCCAGGACTTAAACTGAAACTTGTCTGATTCGACACCTTGCACCTGCGCAGATAACAAAGCAGCAGGATTGAGCATGAGAGGACCATTCATCGTATGTTCACTGTTTTTTAAAGATGTGTACTTTCGTTGTTGTAGTCTGGTTTGCCATTAGCCTTCCTCAGCCTCCTTCCTCCCTGATTTAGAGGGCCGTCCCATCGCTGCCCTAACCTGCCCTTTCTGAGTACAAAGGTCATCATCAAAGCTCCCGTCTTCAGATTTCCAAAGCCTAAATCCGGAAGAGAGTTTGCAAAGCTCCTGCAGTCAGTCTTCACCACAGACCTCAAGCCCTTTGTCCCAAGGCCGCAGAGTTAAGAAACCTGTACATATCCAGGCTTACTAGTTTCATTTTCGTCATTTTTATGTGACTCTTATACTGGCTGTCACCTAGGCCCAGGATTTCATAACAGTAAGTAAAGTGGGCAAATCTTGTAAACCCAAAGAATTATTCTCCTCAAACTATGAGAATGAAAGATAAGGAACCTCTGAGGAAATTCGGTTAATCCAAGCCTGCAGATTTTTTGCAACAAGAGGGACAGATGAAAGTAGTAATATGATTACTTTCAAGTGTTTACCAAGTATTCAAATAGAGGTGCAGTTCATATTAACTGTAGGACGGGGTGATCATGTTCTTGGAAGTGTCTATTAAACACTTGGCAGGTTCTTGCATAGTGACGACGTTAGCCATCGCTCTGGTTGTTCCCCCATAATTTTTGTTTGTTAAGATAGGTCAAAAAAGATTATCAGAGCATATTAAAAGCTAGGATTCTAGAACTTTTGAAGGACTTAATGAGCCTGCAAATGGCCTTTGAAGGAAATAACAAGTAGATCTGAAGTGAACATTTCTATTAAGACAAGTGGAAAAGGAACCAGAAGACCTGTGTAACATAAGACATCATCTGTAACACAGTGCGCTCTTGTAAAAGGAAACGCATGTGAAGCTCCCACTCCACACAGAAAGGCATTGAGGCAAAGAACAACAAAATAAATACTGATGGGGAAAAGTCAGCACTGCTGTGAAGCCTTTCACCCTCAGCAGCTGAATGAGAGTTTGTAGTCACCTCTTCTGATTTCAACTGTTTCTGGTTGTAGGGAGGAACTCTGAGGACTGGAGAAGGGAAACTAGAGAAAAGAAAGCAAAAGGTGAGAGCTTCTTCCAGAATGCACACGTGCACACATGCACACACACGTTCGTATACACACACAGAGCATGTGCTGTAATGGCGACCGCACCGCACACCCTGAACTCAACATGTTTGAAACATGGAGTAGAGCTTTCAGATGAAGGAAATGTACCCCGAGAACCTCTCCTCTTTCAGACTCTCCCCATCGCCTTTCCTCCCTTTCCCTCACATCACGAAGAGCTTACCACAGCCTGCTCACCCTGTCAGCCCGAATGCGAGGACAGCAAGAACCCTAGCTTAAGTCTCTGGGGGACATTCTGGTGTTGCATGGCTATCTATCTGGGTGCTTAAAGAGTCAATAAAAATGCCTAGGATATTTTTTATTTCTTTCCAAGGTGGTTCATTCTCATTACGCAAGATCATCGTAGTCATTGCCAAATGAAACAGTCACCAGAGTGCCTACAAATTAAAAGTGAGGACAGATCTCCATCTGGTAAAATGGTTTTCCTGGAATGGGGTTCTGAGGATACCTAGAATCCCCCACACTTCGCAGGCTGTTTGCTGAGGACCTTCTCTACGGCAGGGCTCTCTTCCCATCTTCTGCTAACAGTTCAGTGACTGGCTCTGGAATAACTGGTCATTTGTGTTCTCTGGCCAGCGGGCCAACCATGGCTGTGGCTTCTAAGCCAAGAGCAGGACCCCACCCTGAGCAAATGTGGCCTGAAGAGCAGGCCTTTCACAAAACCTACTTCTCAGTTGCCAAACACTGTAATGTAAACACTATCCCGTTTTTGAAAGCAAGATGGATCAGAAATACCCCAAACCACTCTTGCTTCTTTTCACCTGGACTTCTGGTCTGCCGGTGAACAGGGGTAAGAGGGCGAGTGCTGACCGAGCAGCTGATCTGCAGGTCATGCGGTCATGGGGCTCACGCTGGCAAAGGCCCCAGACTGCAGCCCCTGGATGGCCACTCAGGTACACAGATGCCATTTATATAGACACAGACCCTCCTCCCTAACAAAGGCTTATACTTGCACATATGTCTGGTAAAAGCTTAAAGTTTTAGGAATCTTTAAATTTCAATGAAGAAAACTTTTCTAAAAAAACTATAACAAAAAAAGATGTTGTTAATGAGTCTCATTTGACCTAAATCATACACTAGGTTTTGTCCAAATGCAATATTTTAAAAACAGTATTTTAAGCATTTAGGAAAGGCAAGAAACAAGTCTTTATTGAGACCAAGTTATTTCTTTATTTTTCTATTTTAAACTTTACTTATTTACTCTGCACTTATATATACTTACTTTGTGCCCAGCATTATTTTTAGCACTCTATAAATGCCAACTTGTTTAATCAGGCAACAACACTATAAAATGTGGACTAAAGTCACCTCTCATTGATAGGTGAGAACACTGAGGACAAAGGTCATGTAATATACCCAGGGCCACACAGTCAGACCTGGTCCAGTTGGGACTTTAGCCAGGCATTCTGTCTGTGACATCTGTGCTCTTAATTTCCTTCCCAAAAGAAAAGTGATTTAATCTTTTAGCAAAACTGTTCACAGGTGAGAAAGTGAACTCCCAGATGTTTACCTAACTATGCTATCTAATTTATGCCGATTGTGACAATGATATGGTAAATAACTGATGTTAAATTAGAACAACGACACTAGCAAAGATACTGTCACATCAAATTCATTTTATTTCTTTTTAAAATGAAAGCATCTCTCTTCAGTCTCTCTGTGCTCTCCAACACACATTCCTGATCAGCTGGCAGCAGGATTCTCTATGTACACTGTAATGTTCCTCCCAACATCTCTGCTCAGCGCTTACTGTAACCATGGTTCCCAGGGCTGCATTACGTGCAGCATTCACAAAGCAGGTTAGAAAGAGGAAAACTACACAGTGGGTGCCAGCTCACTATCAAATACTGCAACAATTGGATGGATAATGAAGTCTTTTGTTAGACATATCCACAACACAGCTGTTATGCTATGATGTCAAGATTTTCAGGTTCTACCTACACTCTGCACAGGTTATAATGTCTATGCCAGTGGTGGTGAACCTATGGCACGTGTGTCACAGCAGGCAGGCTGAGCCCTCTCTGTCAGCATTGCCCCAGCAGCCAAAACTATAACTATGTATGTAGGGGCCATGTGTATGCTCAGAAAGGAGTAATGGTGCCAGGTAATGATGATGTCACGAGCCGTACTCATTAGCCATGAACTTGTTGTGAGTTTAAATACATTTGATTTTACTAACATAAGATTTTAGCTTTGATTTTGCATATGAAAACTCGAAATTTAATATCTAAGATTTAGCCAAGAGATGTCCTAATTAAGAGACTGAGATTCTTTCAATGTTGTGCTGCTCCCCTGGCATATTTGAATCTCAGCATTATATTCAGTTGTTTGTGAAGAAATTATGAGAATAAGAGCAAGGATATATACATTTACTTGGATTGGCTGTGATTTTAGCAGAAGCCCCCACAAGGTAGGAAATACACTTAGAGGCCTTTTTTAGAGCAGACCGAATGCTGGTCAGTAGAATACTGCCCCTTGTGCAGGTGGCCAACAAATTCAAGAGGAACCCCAACTGAGAATCACTGCTGTAGACTGTTGATTCAGGGAATACACAATTCTTTAGTGCTAGCTAATTGCGGTAGGTATTTTTGGTATAGAGATAGATAGGTACTGAGTATATCATTTTCAACAAATTTTACTTTTGACCATTCACGGATTGCAGAAGGAGAGAACCAGTCCTCACTAGGAGGTGGTCCCCACCTGAAACCCGGCACTATGAGCGGGCTGCTGTTGGAGTGGGGACAGCCACACCCAAGCCTCTCTCCGTGAATCAGCACCATTTGTGGACTACCAAGGGAGAGAATCAGGCCTCACCAAGAAGCGATCCCAGCTGGGAAACCATATCATTTTCATTATTTTGTTGGGTTGGGTCTTATTCTCTCTCTCTCTCTCTCTCTCTCTCTCTCTCTCTCTCTCTCTTTTGCTTGATTATGTTAAAACTGATGGTATGAGCAGCTATTTAAAAGATGGGAAGACATATTACGGTAGCCATTTTGGATTCACTATTGGCTTCTTTTAAAGTCCTTTATTGCATTCATTGTTTTATTTTTATAGTTTCTATTCTATTCTGTTTTATTAGATTTTTACTATGCCTAAAGATATCTTAGCTACCTGAAGACAACAAAAGGCATTATGGTAACTATTGTTGGTTTTGTAAGGTTTTGAAATCCTGTATCACTTATACTGGTTTATTTGGATTGGTTTTATTCTGTAAAATAAAAAAAAATTAATGTACTTGAAAGAAAGGGAAGGGAAGGAAGAATTGTTCTAGAAAGTGAGGAATGCTCTTGATTGGATCTTGCTTTGGACAAATTGGATACAAGAGTGACTGAAAGATGCTATGAATATTTAAGATATTTAAAAAACTTATTACATATTGCCAAGAACAATGGAATAACAGTTTTAAAGCAAGGGAGAGTATTTTTAGAAGGATTAATGTTAATATATCTTTTACTAAAGTGAATTGTTAATTTAAGCAAAAAAAAAAATACAAATTTTTGCTTTTATAGACTCTATGTCTTGAACTCCAAAAACTGACTACAGAAAACAAAAACAAAACATAAAAAGCAAAACTGAAAACAAATAGTGGAAGACTATTCCAAGAGGTCTGGAAACTCATCCGGAGTGACTGAACACAGTGGGACACTGCTATACATTCTTTGTAGTGACAGTGTTGTGTATCACACATCATTGTCAGATAGCACTTTGACCCAAACACAAAAGTGTTGCTGAACTTGTTGAAAGTGAAAGAAGAGAGTTTCTCAAAGAAAAATTGAGAAAATATCATTCTCAGTGACTTTGCAACTGTCTTTCTAAAACAAATCATCTGCAGGCTGCCAGCTTTAAAATTCACTGCACATAGTGAAACACAGTAAGTCCTTCTCCAATGGGAATTTTATCAAAAGAGTCATACTGTCTGGGGTAATTGCCTTTTGCATGATTTTATGTCTTAGTTACTTTTCTCTTATTTCTGGGACAAAATACTTGACTGCCAAAATTAAGGAAGGAAACGTTTATTTTGTTTACAGTTTGTGGAGGTTTTAGACCATAATCAGCTGGCTCAAAGGCAGAGTGGCATGTCACAGGGGCAATACTTCAAGCAGCAGAAGACAGGAAAACAACAAGAGAAAAAATAGGGGGGAAGACAAAGCCTCTTTTTCTACCTTACATTGTACACAGGCTGCCCCTCTCTCCAGGGCCGGAGTAGCACTCACATCTCCCTACCCTCCTCTTGCACAGGATGAGGATATTTACAAAGCAAGGATCCTGGCTCCCTGCTGAGTCTCTCAGTTAAACTTCTAAACTTTTCAAGTTGACACAGTGTATCAACCATAGCAATCCATCCCTTGTAAACTCAGCAACCAGACATATTTCTTTAAACCAGCCTCCAAAATACAAAGGCATGCCTATTCTTAACATTTTTCAACTTGAACGTTGTAACACAGCAGAACAATTCTTAAGAACCATCATTAAATCTGGCCACATTATATTACATTCTAAGGCTAACATTTTGCCCCTGGCTCCCAAAGCCTCATGTACATCCCTTTATGCAAAAGACGTTTAGTCCATCTGCAAGAGTTGCCACAGTTCTAACAGCTCTGATACTACTGAAAAGTCAAGTCTCCTCTGGGATGTAAGGCAAGCTCTTAGATACAAGCCCCTGTACAAATGAAAAGTTAAACATTTCCAGCATGCAGTGGCACAGTATAAACATATTCGTTCCAAAAGTTACAAACAGGAGAATACAAATGATTGGGACAAAAGCAAGTCCAAAATTCAGCAGGGCAAACATTAAGTTCTGTAGTTGCACGTCTGTCATCTGAAGCAATCTGCGGCAAATTGTGAGCTCCAAAGGGCTTGTGTGGTTCCACCCCTATGGCATTTATGGTGGTTTTAGCTCCCACCACTTCTCTCTTGGGCTTGTTCTGCTCAGTCTTTGCAGCTTTCCTTAGATGATCCACATTCCTGGCTTCTCCAGATTTCTGGGGTCTCCACTGTACCTCTGCCTTCACACTTACTCTTCACATATTGCCCTCTCACGGGCATATTGCCTGGCCTCCCAGGCCTTCTAAAATTAGGGTGGAAGCCTTTTTACCCTCAGAACTCTTGCATTCTGCATGCACCTAAAACCGGCACCGCATGGATGATGCCGAGGTCTGCTGCCAGTTGAAGCAGTAGCCAGGCTTTCCCCTTTCTTGGCTGTAGGGGTTGAGTGCTTGAATTGCTGGGCGCTCTGAATCCAGTTCTAAGGAACAAATTTTCTATGCTTCTGCTGTTTTGGAAAATGGTGCAGCTGCTGCCATTCTGGAACATGGTGCTCTGTGGCTTTTGCCTCAAAACAAAGTCTTTCACTTTGCAGTTTTGAAGTTGCAAAAGTTCTGTGAGGGTCGAGACGCCCGCCGCGTGTAGGAAGAAATCAACAGACACCTTCTCATGCAATTGGCATGGGGTCTTTATTGTCCAAGCATGCGTGGGGCTCACTGAACACGCAGGAACAGAGAGCCCCGAACTGAACCTGAGCAGGGCTTATAAGCTACAGAACAAAGGGAGGAGGGGTCTTTGCAAGTGTGGTTACAGAAGCAGATGGCATTGGTTAGTTTAAATGGCTTTTTACATTTATTGGAGATAACTACCATAGGGAGGTCTGAGGTCGGGCGGTGGAGGGTGCTTCCTAATATGGGCAGCAGATGCTCCGGAAAAGTACATGCTGTAAATTTCTTAGTCATAAGAAGGGGCAGTTTTTATCTCGTAACCCAGTTTTCTGGTCAGCTCTGTCCTTGGGCAACTTTAAATTGTAGCAGCTCAATTCCCGGAATGGGGGGGGGGGGCCGCGGGCAAGCAATACAAACCATGCATTATTAACAGGGGAAAATTCCTCTTACAGTTCCAGACTTTTTATGATGCCTTCAGGCAATCTTTTCTATTCTCCTGTTGCTTCTCAACAATCAAGATTTCCTCAGCTCTATCTTTGCTGTTCACAACTTTATTGGAGCTTCAATTCTGGTCAAACTCACAATGTTGGGCTTTTTGCTCTTACTTTGCAACATATATCTGGCTAAAAACTCCGAACAACATTCAACTACCTCGAAATATCTTCTGCCAGATTAGTTAGTCCACTGCCCTTAATCTCAGTCTCAGGCAAAGTTGCTGGACAGGAGGGAAATGCAGGCAAACTTTCTGCCAAGCTATAACATGCATCATCTGGAGTCTAGCACCCAATACAGTCCTTCTTCCCAGCAGGAGTCTCCCAAATCTGATCTTTACTGGCAGGATTTCCATCAGCTTTCTGGTCTTCTGAGCTCTGGCCAGAATCTCCTATGCACAACAGCCTAAGGCATTTCAGCTCTACCCTTTCAGGTGACATCTCTGAACCTTCTCAAACTCTTCCCACAAGCTATTCTCAAAGGCTTTTGAAACACATGGTCAGGTGCAGTCAGAGTAATGACTCCACTCTTGGTACCAAATTCCATCTTAGTTACTTTTCTGTTGTTGCTGAGAAAAATACCTGACACCCAAAATTAAGGAAGGAAAGGTTTATTTGGCTCACAGTTTGTGGAGGTTTCAGTCCATAATTGACTGGCTCCAAGGCAGGATGGCATGGCACAGGAGCAATACCTCAAGTGGCAGAAGATAGCCATAACGTTTCTTAAGCCAGGATAAAATTATGTAGTGCATTTCTGAGATGCTGCTTGGCAGAAATACTGCTAAAGATTGAGTCAGTATCATACTGTGTGTGGCAAGTGATGTTAGTCAGCAATTCCCCACTGACTTACAAAAGCCAGTCTGTTACTTCATGTGCTTAGGTGAAAGCACAGATTTACATAGTCCTGTAAGGTTAGCTGTAATTTTGTATTATATTGTTGGTGACATCATGAGAAAAGAGCTAGTGAAGCTGCTGTCTTTGCCTGGAAGAACATAAGGCATGGATATTTACAATGTTGTGATCCAGGCTTTTATGACACAAGACATAAGACCAGAAAAAGTGGTTTCATTTTCTAGCTAATGGGCACTTTGCACCATGGGGCTTCATATAGTTCTTTGTTAAGGAAGCAAAACATTCAGTGATTCAGTTTCATTATATTATATATCAAGACACTCTTTGTGCTAGGGAAAGCAGCAAAAAATTGGCCAGTATCATCAAAGATGTCACCAAAATGTTGAATTGCAGCATGGCTCATGTTCTTAATTTTCAACAGTTTCGAGTACTTTGTGATGAGGTTCATACACAGTACAATGCCTTATGTATATATAATAATGTCAAGCAGCTGAGCAGAGGATGAGTCCTGGAGAGACCTGAAGTCTGCTTGGATGAAATGAGGCTGTTTATGAATGAGAAAGGGCAGGAACGCCCACAGCTCACTGGCATGGCCTGGCTCAAATACCTCATGGTTTTAAGGTTTTGCACCACACTGTGATGTAGTGAGTAAAAACACTTCATGGTATAGGGAAGAACAGCAGAAAGGATATTTTGCGATATTGAAACATTTGAGAGAAAAGTACAGATTTTTTTTTTGTTTGTTTGTTTTTGTGTTTTGGTACCAGGGATTGAACGAACAACTTCATGTCTGCCAGGCAGGTGCTTACTCCACTCAGCTAAATCCCTGGCCAAAGTACAGGTTTCTTAAAAAGACCTTGGAAGTGGGAAGCTGAAGTGTTTTCCAGCTCTAAGAATGTGTTTAGAAAATCCTACATTTGCAGCAGACAACCCTACAAGCCATCAGGAAAACTATGAGGAAATTTCTAGCATTGTAGCAGCTCCAAAGGAGAATTTTAGTAACAGATTTTTACTAAATCCATTCTAAATTTGCTCCATAAGATGAAAACACCCTTGTGTTTTCTTGCTTTTCCAGGTAAAGTCAAATTTGAAGAACTTGTTTTTTCCTGTTTACACTAGATTTTGGTAGTGGAGCATTTGGAATTTTGAGAAAGCTCTACCTAGGCAAATAAATTCTATGAAAACACCCTTGTGTTTTCTTGCTTTTCCAGGTAAAGTCAAATTTGAAGAACTTGTTTTTTCCTGTTTACACTAGATTTTGGTAATGGAGCATTTGGAATTTTGAGAAAACTCCACCTAGAAAAATAAATCCTACGACTGCATGCAACACTTAAGAAGATATAAAAGACAGAGCGTGAAGGGATGGCAGCACAGCACAGTTGGTAGTTCTGAAAACGAAAACCTTAAAGTGTGGAATGCTCTGCCATATAATTTTAAGTCAATGCAGGCACTTGAGGTTGCTTTTTTTGATTTGTTTGGATCATCTTGTGCTCGTGAGCAGCTGTTTTCACCTCAGAATTACATCAAGTCTGATATAAGACACAGACCAATAGGTGACCTGGGTGCTGCATGTGTGGCTCTCAGAGTAACGAAGTGTGAGCCAAAGTTGACAAACTGTCAGCTTGCACACAACAGCCAAGATTGCATTAACTGTGCAAAAGCATTCCCAAAACACTTTTACTTTCAATAAAGAACTGTTTATATCATTGAAAACTCTGTTGTTATGTTTTTCTTTTAAGACAAAAGATGTTAAGGTATGCTTCTTTTCCCCCCTAAACTAAAACCTCAATATTCTGGTTTTATTGCAGTGTTGGCAGTTTGTGATAAATAAGTAGGTTCTTGGTTACAAGTTGAGCACTGGGTCTCTAAAAGATTTGCCATCACTTGCTTATACTAATAGAAAGTTATAATTTGGGAGAAGGTATAAAAGAAGCTATGGATATGATCAAAATATGTCACACACATAGAAAATAAATTTAAAATTGTATAAAGTGCTAAGGTTCTAAACTCTAAAGTCAGATATTAAAAATTTGCTGTGACTGATTTTAAACTGATTAATATGAAAAAAATAGCCAGCCATGATAGCACACACTCTTATTCCAGCATTCTGGAAGGCTGAGGCAGGAGGATGACAACTTTGAGCCTAGCCTTGGCAACGTAGTGACTTAGCAAGAACCTATCAATCAATCAATCAATAAATAAATAAATAAATAAATGACTGTGGCATTAGCTCAGTGAGAAAGCCCTGGATTAAATTTGCAGTATCACAAATAAAATAAAATATTAAAATATTCCTAAGCTTCTCAACTAACTTGAACACAAATCATAACTCTTTAGAGGAATGTTAGGCTTTCTATGAAGTTATTTCTATCGAATACATGTTCCCACTTGGACATTTCCCAAAAGTACTCTTTCACATACACACTTTCTCATGTGTTACTCCCTGCGTTGAGCCATCATACCCACCCCTTGCTCTCACTTAATCTGACCAATTCCTTAACTTTCTTCAAATGCATCTCAGTTACTCTCCATGGAGTGCTCTCCCTCCTTTACTGGTTTTTATGGCTTTTCATAGTACCATGCTACAATTAGGTCTACAATTCCCTTGTGGATATATTTTTTTGAAAAATATTAAAAATTCTACAATTACATGGTCAGGTAACTATACTTTCAAAAAATGCACTATTTAAGGAAAACACTTTAAATTTTCAT
Organism: Dasyprocta punctata; assembly: GCA_004363535.1. Classification (NCBI taxonomy): domain Eukaryota; kingdom Metazoa; phylum Chordata; class Mammalia; order Rodentia; family Dasyproctidae; genus Dasyprocta; species Dasyprocta punctata. Next base: position 12,587 of record RJWM01035357.1, read on the forward strand.
CTTTTAGTATCTAACTTGTGGCGTAGTACCTTTCACAGAGATCAATACATGTAGTTTGTAAAATTCACAAATACATAAAATATCAAACAACCATCAAAGTAAATTCTATAAATGCTCACCAGTGGAATTTGAGAGAACAATGACAGTCTTCCTTGTGATGTTAGAAACTACTAGACACAACAAAGAACTCTCTCAATGCAATGTGAGTATTCACAAGAACCTGGCATAAATACAAGATCAAACATATGCACCCAAAACTATGTGAATAACATCCAAATAAATTGTTGTCATTATCTTCAAAATATTCAGTAACATTTCCTGAAGTTCATTTCCCCTTTTGCATTGGATGTTTAAATATTCTCTAGTAGATTGTATTTTTAAAATAACTTTTATACAAAAACTTGGGAACATCTTAACAATTCAAAAGAGTACTATATTTTAGCATATTTTTTGCACAAAAGTTCTTGAATGGAATTTCTGGTTTTTTAGTTGTGAGTTAATGAAAGTTTTATGTTTTTAAAGAATCTTCTTACTGATCTCTGTAGTGGTTGCACTAGTTTATATTTCCACCAGCAACGTAGATGAGTTCCTGTTGCACCATATCCATGCAGAACTATAGCAATTATTATTTGATTTTTTTGATGATTGCAGTTTTTTCTGGAGTAACATGGAGTCTCAGCATTGTTTAATTTACATTTCTCTAGTAGTCAGCAAAGGTGAACATTTTTTCATGTATTTATTGGCTATATGTATTTCTTCTTCTGAGAAGAATCTGTTTCACTTGTCCGTTTTATGATTATTCTTTTATTTTGGGAGGTCTAGTTGTTTTGAGCTTTTTGTACAGTCTAGATAGCATTTCCTGTCAGAATAGCAGCTGGTTTAAGTTTCTCACTTTCTGTAGGTGGTCTCTTCATTCTGTTGCCTGTTTCCTTTCTGTGTAGAAGATTTTTCATTTGATATAATCAGATTTACTGGCTCCTGCTGTTATTGCTTATACAATTAGAGTTCTGTTCAGAAAGTCCTTGGCTACACTTATGACTTCAAGAGTTTTACCTTTTTTTTATCTTCCAGGAGCTTAAGTGTTCAATTTTAATATCTGGGTATTTCATGCATTTTGATTTTATTTTAGTGAAAGGAGATAGACACAAGCCTAGCTTCAGTCTTCTGCATGCGAACAGTTTTTCCAACATCATTTGGTAAAGATGCATGTGTTTTTAGCCCCTTTGTCAAAGATCAAATAGATAAATGTGTCTGGGGTTGTTTCTACATTCTTGTTACTGTTTCATTGATCCACAGTTTTGCTTTTGTGACAATACCACGCTATTTTGCATTTTTAAATCACTATAGCCTTGTATCATAAATTGAAGTCAAGTATTGCGATGCCTTCTACTTTACCCTTGGTCCCTGGGATTGCTTCGCTATTTTGTGTCTCCACTGGTTCCATATGAATTTTAAGAATTTTTCTAGTTCTGTGAGGACTACTATAGCTATTTTGATTGGGGTTGCATTAAATCTGTACATCAGTTTTGGAGGTACGGCCTTTTGACAATGTCAGTTCTTCTTGTCCTGGAGCAGGGATTTTCTTCCCAGTTTCAGCTTTCCTTTTTGATTACTTTTTTCAGAGTATATAATTTTCATTGTAGAGATTTTCACTTACATGTTAGGTTAATTCCTAAGTATTTAATTTTTCTTGATTCTGTTGTAAATAGTATTGCTTTTGTATTTTTTTCTCAGTGAGTTAATTATTGGTATATGAGAAAATTATTGATTTTTGTGTCTTGTTTTTGCATACTGTTACAATGCTGAATTAGGTTATTAATTCTAGGAATCCTTTTGTGGAATTTTTGACTCTTCTATATGCAGAATCACACCATCTGCAAATAATGATAAATTGACTTCTTCCTTTCCTATGCAAATTCCTTTTATTTATTTATTTTTTCTTGTTTGATAGCTCTAGTTCATGTTTCAAGTACTATGTTGACCAACAGTGGTGATAGTGGGCCTGCTTGTTTTTTTCATGATTTTGGAGGAAATGTTTTCAATAGTTTTTCCTCATTTACTATGATACTGGCTAAAGTGGGTTTTTATCAGATCAAAGTAAAGTCTTCTATACCTATTTTCTTTACAGATTGTCATTAATTGTTAATGGATATTGTCAAAGGTTTTTCTGCATGTCTTGATATGATTGTGTGGGTTTTGTTCCTGCTTTTATTTATGTGCTATATTTACAGTTACTGATTTTCATATGTTGAGTTGTCCTTGCAAACCTGGAATGAAATCTACTTGTTCATGATGTATGATCCTTTTGATGACTTGTTATATTCTATTTGCCAATATGTTATTGAGGACTTTTGCATCCATGTTCATTAAAGAGTTTGTCCTGTGGTTTTCTTTTATAGTTAGGCCTTTGGTTTTGGGGTCGAAGTGATGCTGGCTTTCAGAAATAAGCTTGAAACCCTTCCTTCTCTTTCAGTTTCATTGAAGAGTTTGAGAATTGGTGTTATAATCTCCTTAATGATCTTGCAAAATTCAGCAGTGAATCCATTAGTTCCTGGGCTTTTCTTGGTAGGATTTTCATTACTGCCTCAGTTTCATTTTATTAGGTTGTTTAGAACTTTTATATATTCTTGGTTCCATTTTAGTTATTTGTATGAGTCTAGGAATCTGTCCATTTCTTCAAGATTTTCCAACTTGCAGAAGTATATTTTTTCAAAGTAGTTACTAGTTACTTTCTTCTGGGCTTTGATTGTTCATTGTGAGTTTATCTTTTCCTTTTCTAATTGCATTGCTCTCTCTCTCTCAAGTTTGGCTAAGTATGCATCTATTTTCTGTACTCTTTCAAAGTACAGATCTTCAATTCATTGATTCTTTGGGTGTTTTAGCTTCAATTTTATTAATTTTTGCAGCAATTGTTTAATTTCGACCTTGATTTCTTCTGTGGCTCACTGGGTGTTGTGTGTGAGTGAGGGAGTGTGATATTAAGTTTCTAGGTGTTGACAAATTTTCTGCAGTTTCTTTTGTGATTGAGTTCCTTTCTATGTCCTGCATTAATTCAAAACATTTACCTCTTATGGTCATTTTGACTTTGGAGAAGAACCAGAAGTCACACAGTGCCAGATCTGGTGGGTAAGGTGGAGGACACGCCATAGGGTTTTTATTTGAAAAAAATTTTCCCTATATGGTTTGAATCAACATAGAAAGTTGAGGCAACTGTAAAAAGACATTCACAAAAGAGGACATCTGGAACAACTTCAGAAAACGGAAATAATAATGGGATAAGTGGGTTTCAAGCCAGGAGGAGTATTTCAAAGAGGACCGATGGCAACATGTCTTCCCTGTAACCACACACTGTGTGTTTTGGTGAGCCTTTATATACGAATGCATAAATGAATATTAACGCTATAAAGCAATAATCCTAGTATCTTTTTAAGTTTAAAATGTATATGGAAATAAAATACATAACAAAATATTGCAAGTGGAAAGGAGTTTAGACTTTAAAATGTCTCAAATTTTAGCAGTGTTTAAATAATGATAAAATCAAGGCTTTATAGATGATTGTAATAAATTAAGAATTTATGTAGTCATGATTAGAAAATTTGTTGTATTTATCTACCTTAGTAATTTATCATACTTTGTATTTTCCCTTTTGTTACATCTATGTCAAAAAGGTTTACTTACAAAATAAACTATTTCCAAATTATCAAGTTAAGAATTTGTATTAGCTAATTTCTATAAGATTAGTAAAATTATTTACAAAAAAAGAAGATTCACCATAGCTAGGACAATTTAAGCAATAAAATGAATACAGTAATATTGAATTATAATTCAAAATGTAAAAGTAAGTGTCTATGAGCCTATACTGATACAAATACAAATTGAAATTAAGGGAGAAGAGCCAAATCTACCCTGTAAAATACTTTTAAATATTATGTAGGTACTTCATCCTAAAAACAGTATATAATACCTCACTCTTTCAGTGTATGCTGCACATAGGAATTCGATACAATGAATTGATACAGAGGAATGGAAAGTAACTTTACAGTAGAGAAAGCCAACATCAACTCAGGTCCATAATAAAGTCTAAAGTAATTATCACTGTTGAGTAATATTGATATAGTATGTGTGATCATATGATATGAAAATGGAATTCACCTCTGTATTCTTCCACTCTGCAACAGATAGCTCCAGTCTAATCATGAAGAAAATATCAGGCTCCTGTTGAGGGACATTTTATCAAAAGCTAACTAGAATTCTATAAAACTGTCAAAGTCATCAAGAAAACTACAAGTGTCAGAGGAACTTCTACAGTTAAGCTAAGCCCAAGTAGTCTTGATTATGACGTGTAAAGTGGTATTCTCAATACGACCCTGAAATTAATTGGAAATAAAAGAAATCTGAATGTGTTTGAACTTTAGTTAATTACAGTCATTCATGGTACCAAGTGTTCCCTGCTAAGGTCAGGGGATGGTAACACGGGGAGACGGATGGGTAGAGGTTAAATGACAATGGTCGATCCTATCTTGGTGTCTTCGTCACCTTCTCATCACTGAGACACAAGTACCCAACACTCACAATTTAAAGGAGGAAAGGTTTGTGGGGGCTCAGGTTTGAGAGATTTGCTCTGCAGGACAGAAGTGGGGATGGAGAAGAACTTGCTTCTGGCCACGTGGCAGAGGGGCATAGGAGGCAGAGTTGCTCCGGTCAGGCTGGTCGGGAAGCATGAAGAGCAGAGCAGCCCAGAGGGAGGGGGACGCACTCTGTCCCAGCCCACCGGCTCCCAGGGGCAGGTCACGGCCGCCGGGGGTGCGGGAGGCTTGGGGACACCGAGAGACCCACCATGGCAGGTCGCAAATATCTTTCTGGAAACCTAAGATTCGTCTAAGTTAAGAAAAAATAATGGAGGAAAATACGATAATGAAAACGATAGCTTTATTACTTTAAAAGAATAACAGAAGTGAGTACTAAAATACAAAATGTAGCGAGATAAATTTAAAACTCACATTTATTATTCATAATGCTAAAAACAAATAGAAAAAAATTTATGTATAACAATAACTAGCATTACCAAAATCAAATCTCTTTCTTTTTCTGCACTGGGAACTGAACATACGGCCTTTCCCATGCTCGGAAAGCATTCTGCAACTGAGCTACATCCTCAGCTATTTTTAAAATCTTAGTTTGAGGCAGGATCTTGTTAAATTGCCAAGACTGACTTTAAATTTGGAATCCTTCTTCCTCAACCTCCCAAGTAGCAAAGATTACAGGCATGTGCCATGACACTTGGCTTCAAAATTAATTTTTTAAATGCCTACTTTATACTTTTTACAAAAAAAATTAATTTCAATTACAAAATATAGTTGAAAATAAAATTATAGAGAGATGTCATACAACCATGAATCAAAAAATGTTAAAAATCTTGTTTAGGTTTACCAATATCATAGAAAGATACTAGTATACTGGATACGACAAATATGGGTGCATTAAAACGTGAAACCAACAAGGAAAAACAGACGAAATCCGATCACAGAGAAGGAATTCAGCGCAGTGCTTGTGGAACTGTCTCACGCACTTCAGGGTGCTTGGCAGCTCCCCAGTTCTAAGTGTCGGCAGCAGAGATCTTTGCCGAATGCAGGAGTCTCTGATTCTGCATCGAAGAAAGCAGGGGCACTGCTGAGGGGTGGTGGGGAGATGTGAGGAAGGTGAAACTCACTGCGCCAAAGTCCAGCATCAGGGGTTTTGGAAAGAAAACCTGGACCACTGCTGGAATGAACATCCTGGCCCCCGAAGTCCAGTGTCCTGGCCATCTGGGGTGAGGAGGGGGCTCCCTGATGGAACCTGTCAGCAGCAACCCACTGATGGAATAGGTTCCCACCTTCCCACCCCTTCCCCCTGGGGGGGAGAATACAGTGAAATAGCTGCAAACCAAGATTTCCCAGAAACTGAAATCCAAAGAACGATGTATGAGGTGACCCCTCAGGAATCTGAAAACCAGCACACCACTCCCATAAAGGACCCAGATCCAAGAGCCAAGAGGTCTGCAACTCAGGGCCCACACCCGCGAGCAGCATCTGGGGCTGGCAGAATGGATCGGAAACCCAAATCCAGGTGGAGAAAACCCGAGCCTCAGGGACCTGCCAGCCACTGGCATCTGGGAGCAGCAGGACTGACCAGCGACCTGAATCTGGGCAATGAGAAAATTTCTGCCCCAGGGCTGTATGAACAATCATTTTCTGGGTGCAGCAGGACTGGGAAAAAGAGGCCAGGCAGATCCAGTCGTTACCCACTCACCATTTCCTCACACACCAGGAGAGCTGTGCTTGCGGGGCATCCTGTGGACTGTCCACACCCACCAGCAGGCAACCGCGGGGGCGCCTCCAACACTGCCGAGGACAGAGTCCTGGGGCGACA